>RJWK010072274.1:0-10499 GCA_004363435.1 Platanista minor
AAAAAACAAATAAAAAAATCTAAGAGGGTCTTTAAAGCCAGATAATAGAGAACCTTAAATGCCAGGTTAATAAGTTTAAACTTTATTCCATGGACAATAAGACACAACTGAATGGAGTGAGAAAAAAGGATATAACAGAGATATGCATCAGACCCCTTAAACCCTTCCACAATATAAGAATCTAATTTCTATTTAAAGATGTCCAGCAAAGAGAACTCCTCCAGCTCCTTCAATACCTCATTCTGGTGACATTCAAATCTCACTCTCCGTTAGCCCTGCCTCATAGCCAACTTGAATCTCTTGGCTGTCCCAGGGAAGATCCAGAACATTCATAAGTCTTGACAAACTGCTTCCACAAAAACGTGACATCCAAACTCGGTATTCTACTACCCACTCCCTGCCCAGAAGAGAAAGCTATGTCACTCTGCTTCAGGGCAGAGGTGGAGGAACCCCCCGTCCTAGACTCACTTACTAAGCGATGTACAGCAAAAATGCAGTGACCGCACCTGAACCAATAGTGTTGACACGTTCATTTGCATCACACCTTCTAAAGAAGGAGTTGCTGTTATCAAGAGCTCTATCCATAATGATATCTGGATGCCTATCAACAGAGAACACTCTGTAGCCCAGTTCTATCCTTTGGGGACATGAGGTCAAATCAGAATCATTTTAGCCAAATCCCCATGTGATTCATATGCACATTAAAAACTAGAAACACTAGTCTAAGGCAAAATTTCTCTACAGCGGCACTATTAACATTTCACACCCATAATTCTTTGTTGTGTGAGGCTGGACTGTGTTTTCCAAAATGCTTAGCAACATCCCTGGCCTCTACATACTAGATTCTGGCAGCACTCTTCTGCCAGTTGTGAAAGTCAAAGATATCTACATATATTGATAAATATCCCCTGAGGGGCTAAATCAGAGCCTCTTCCCAAATAAGAAGTACTGGTTTACAATACCCTTGGTCAAAACGACTTAACATAAAAAGATTTTTTTTTTCTTTTCTCTTGGGAAAAAGAGAAATGTAACAAGTTTAGCTGTTAACTACCATATCAAAACAAGTCCAAACAGATTATGTGCACCTACTCAAAATGGATTAAAGACCTAAATGCAAGGCCAGACACTATAAAACTCTTAGAGGAAAACAGAGGCAGAACACTCTATGACATAGCTCACAGCAAGATCCTTTCTGACCCACCTCCTAGAGAAATGGAAATAAAAACAAAAATAAACAAATGGGACCTAATGAAACTTAAAAGCTTTTGCACAGCAAAGGAAACCATAAACAAGACAAAAAGACAACCCTCAGAATGGGAGACAATATTTGCAAACAAAGCAACTGACAAAGGATTAATCTCCAAAATATACAACCAGCTTATGCAGTTCAATATCAAAAAAACAAACAACTCAATCCAGAAATGGGCAGAAGACCTAAATAGACACTTCTCCAAAGAAGATATACAGATGGCCAACAAACACATGAAAGGATGCTCAACATCACTAATGATGCAAATCAAAACTACAATGAGGTATCACCTCACACTGGTCAGAATGGCCATCATCAAGAAATCTAGAAACAATAAATTCTGGAGAGGGTGTGGAGAAAAGGGAACACTCTTGCACTGTTGTTGGGACTGTAAATTGATACAGCCACTACAGAGAACAGTATGGAGGTTCCTTAAAAAACTAAAAGTAGAACTACCATATGACCCAGCAAACCCACTACTGGGCATATATGCTGAGAAAACCATAATTTTAAAAAAGTCATGTACCAAAATGTTCATTGCAGCTCTATTTACAATAGCCAGGACATGGAAGCAACCTAAGGGTCCATAAACAGATGAATGGATAAAGAAGATGTAGCACATATATACAATGGAATACTACTCAGCAAAAAAAAGAAGCGAAATTGAGTTATTTGTAGTGAGGTGGATGGACCTAGAGTCTTTCATACAGAGTGAAGTAAGTCAGAAATAGAAAAACAAATACCGTATGCTAACACATATATATGGAATCTAAAAAAAAAAAAAAAAAAGTGGTCATGAAGAACCTATGGACAGGATGGGAATAAAGATGCAGACCTACTCGAGAATGGACTTGAGGACATGGGGAGGAGGAAGGGTCAGCTGGGACAAAGTGAGAGAGTTGCATGGACATGGACATATATACACTACCAAATATAAAACCGATAGCTAGTGGGAAGCAGCAGAATAGCACAGGGAGATCAGCTCAGTGCTTTGTGATCACCTAGAGGAGTTGGATAGGGAGGGTGGGAGGGAGGGAGACGCAAGAGGGAAGAGATATGGGGATATATGTATATGTATAGCTGGTTCACTTTGTTATACAGCAGAAACTAACACACCATTGTAAAGCAATTATACTCCAATAAAGATGTTAAAATATATATATTTTCTGTGCTTCATGTTGTCTTTATCAGATGTTTGATTACTGAAGAAAAACTGAGTTATTACATATATTATAATATATATATAATATATATATTATATTATATATATATTAAAAGAGCTAAGGTTTTTTTACAACATGTAACTTTCAGTATTTGCCTTTGAAATGTTTTTATTGTCACTGTGGTTAAATGGGTAACTATTATTTCACAGTGACCTCTGATCCTATTAAATCAAGTGTTCTAAACCTCTTGACATTTTTTACAAACTTCTCAAAACCAAACTCTAAATGAAGTCGTTTTGATTTGTACCTAACTGGGATTTTCCAGAGGCCCCCTGTAAAATCTGGAAGGATTTGTTCTCTCAAAAGAGAAGTGTTAAACTAATTAGGCTTATTTGATATGTTAAATTACATGGAAATAAGAAGTGATACTAAACCTTCTTTAGATTATATTGCAGAATATATTATACAATATATACCTATAATATATTGTATGGGTGTATGTTACTATTATAAGTAGTCCAGAAATCATATAAAATCTGACGTTCCTAGTATGTTATCAGTAGTAATTCCAGCTATCGTCTTAAAATGTTGTATGCCTCATAAATAACCGAATTTCCTTGTCAATTAAGTTATAATGAATTCTCAGAACTTTAACCATGGCCATGTTTAAGTCTTCTGGCATTCACAGAAAGTTACTGTATTATTCTGATGCTTTCCTGAAAGCTTTAACAAGCAGCTATGATCCAAAATTGCTGTGTCTTTAAAGAGATTTATGGAAAAGACCTTGACAAGTACTCTAGAATACAGGTTTCTGATAACTCGAAGGTCATACGATTGAACTAAGTAAGAATTTCTAGAATTGTTATGGAGAAACTGATTGATTCATAAAACTGCTAACCCAAGGTCAAGCAGAACAAGAATTCAATCATAGGACTGAATGAACTGATGAGAATGATTATAATTTTCTATAACTTTTTTCTTTGAAACATTGCCAGTTCATTAATGTTTTGTTTTTCCAGATTTAAGAAAACCTATTTCTCCTTTCTATCAAGCTATTTATAACTTAACAGCAACTTGGTAAATTATATCTTTGTAAACAGAATTTTCTCCCTACCTGATCCCTCAAGAATTCAGAAGTTCTTATTGAGTATTCTTATTTTCTTGGCAATATAGTTATTTGCATAGACTCAGTGAGAATCTGTTTTTCTTAGAACAGAACACAGTGGGAAATATTGGTTATATTACTAAGACTTTGACTGGAATGTTACATTTGAGAATGATGTTCATAGACTCGGACATAACCAGACGGTTTTAAGAAACTAAGGTTGACTTTATGGAGCCAATAAAACCTCCCTTCAGAAAACTATCTGGTAAATCTTGTTTATAGGGTTCCCAGCCTAACCAACGAGCATGGAAAGTCATTTCCTAGAAGATCCAGAACCTCATGACATTTTAGACCTCAGGAAGAGAGGAATTTACCTAAATCTATAGGCACTGCAAGTGAGTCCTTGGCTTGGCTTCCAGAATAATCTCATATTCTTTATCAAAAATTCTAGCAAAACAGACTGAAAAAAGCTTACAAGATCAATCTCTATTCTTGCTGCATTTATGTAAATAATCAGACCAAGTTTAATGAAATTAGACTTATTTGGCAAACCAATTAGTCTTATTATGACTATCTTTGGTAAAAATGGGGGTGATTGTATATAGAAAAACGGTGTTTCAATGGAAAACTATAACACCCCTTTGTGGACGTTAGATTTTAGCCCTGTTCACTGTCACTGAGGTTTTGTTATTTACCTGTGAACCGGAATGGATCCCAAATTCTTTTAGTTTCCTCCAGTGTCTGGCCACAATTCTCCAAACTAACATCTCCAAGTTTTCTCCCACACTTCTGACTTGTAATCACTAAGAAATAAAACTTCCCTTTTCCCAAAACCATATAAGCTGAAGCTGGACAACTTGATATAAACAGAACTATCACAACAGCTCATGTATGGACAACCTTCATGCCTGTTGCTGTGTGGGCCACTCAGAAAGTTTACTGGAATACACCTGATGACATCCCCAGAGACATTCAAACTGCAAAAGATGCTTTGAGCCCAATATCTAGAAATCTGCTCAGTTGACTGCCATCTGGACTCAACAAGCGGTTTTAAAGTCTACTCCAACCATTATACTTCATTTTCCCTTTGTTTTTAGAGAAATGCCTCTTACTAAATCCCTGGTTGCTTGGACCACGTAGTGGCTTAACTTAGGTGGAAACGAACCCACAACAACACCTTCTGAAATGAGACACAGTTGTTGAACTGAACTGACCTATTCCCAAATTAAGAGACTGATTCAATAAAATAGGAAATGATGTACTTAAATTCATCCTTTTCTGCTTGTTCCTATCTATGTTTTTCTCCCCCTTTGCTGATCTCTTATCTCACAACTTCTAACCAAACTCAGCTTCTAATATGTGACACTTTCTAAAAATAAAATTTCAAATTGGGAACTAAAGGAAACCAGAATACGTCACCCCAAAATATGCCTCTTTGACATAAAAATAATTTTGAGCTGAAGGCAATTAAGAAGGAGCAAATGGAAGAAAAGCTCTCTGCCCTCCTCATTACTTCCTAGAGGCAGGATATACATTCTTCTTTCACCGGAGACATATTCTTATCAGCCCAGGGGTGACAAGAGGAATCTGTCAAACAAATCTTTGTCATTAGTTTCCAGATGTTTATCTTCCCACAGTTTGCCGCCCTGGGAAACCTAAACTGATTTCCTTTGTCCTATCATTTCCCTACAAATTTATTGTTCTTTGTTGACGATGCTCTATAAGCCAGAATTCTAAGCTGCTGCTTTGAGGTATTTTTCATTGAGGTTTCTCCCACATGATGGGTGTTGCATGTGCTTAAAAAAAAAACTTAGTTTTTCCTCCTGTTAATCTGTCTTTTTGTTTAAAAATCCCAGCTGAAAACCTAAAATGTGTAGAAGTCTAGTTTTGCCTTCCCCACACATGTAACATGGGCAACACATTCTCAGCTTCTGGAGATTAGAACCTGGACATCTTTGGGGAGGGGCGTTATTCAGCCTGCCATACCCCCTTAGGAATGCCAGTCAGAAGGAGGGCCTCTAACAGTCATAAACATAAAAACTTTAAAAATCACCAACAGACGGTGCGGGGGAGAAGGGAACAAGAGCAGAAGAAGCCTCTTTAGACTCTCAGGTTCCGTCACTGAGGGAGACTCAAGGGCTTAGTGTTGTCTACTTCTCAATCCTGGCTGCACCAGAGAGCCCCTGAAAAGCTCATAAAGGAGCTCACTCCTTAACAAGACAAATTACACTAGAGGTGGGATTAGCTAATAGCCCTAGGAAAGCCAGAATGGAATAAAGCACTGTTTCTCAAACTGTCTGTAAGGTACAGACATTTTAAAAGGGAAAAAATTCTTTTAGAGCCAGTATGTTGACAAATTGCTTTTATTATGAACTTTCTTAAATAGTAAAAATATGTACTTGGACAACTACAAAAATAAAACCAATTTACAAATTAAATAGAAGCAAAACCAACACAAATCAAATAAATTAATGCAAATCAAATAGACAATTATTTCTTTTAAAATAAGTGGCCTTTCACACGTAACTCTGAAACTGACAGCTACAGCACATACACTTTTTGGTCCAGAAGATGTATATTACTGTGTCCCCCCACCAAACTGACTCAGCTCCCTATTCAAACTAAAATCCACCAGAATGTTGTCTAGCATATTAAGCCCGTCTTCTTTATTCATCATCCCTTGATAATTAAATCAGTGCTACATGCCCCATCATAATCTTAAGTATTGTACAAAAATGTAAGCTTCAGCACTGAGATGTTTGGCTGAATTCTGATGCAAGATGCTCACCCAGGTGATGTAGAATAGGCTTATAATATTTCTCAGTAATTGCTGAGGTGAAAATGCAGTGAGATGATTATAATAGAAAGCTTTCAGACCTCCTTCTCCACCCCTCAAGAACATGTCAGCAGACTCCTAGAAGTTTATTAACTCCACCTGGGGAAACACTGGGAAAAAGAGTTAGGAAGAACTGTACCCAAATGTTCATGAGGGAAAATTCCTCTTTATATAAATATTTTAGCTAATAAATACAGAAGAAATGATAGAGTTTAGAATTTTACAAGCCCTGATGAACTAATAAATGCAGGCAATGATGAACAAAGACGACTGATAACAAAGAAAGACAACACGACAAGATGCACCTGAAGTATTCTCGCAAAAAAAAGTGAACCTAGGTGTGATCCAACCTCTCTACGTAATTCTTAATTTACAGCAAACGTAGGGGAAGAGGAGCATGTTAAATGACATCATAGGGATGCAACCACTAAAAGCAAATGATGCAAAATTCTACAGGACAAACTGGCTTCAACAAATAAAAAAACAAACAAATAAAAAACAAACAAATAAAGAGAGAACTTGTGTATTAACAAAGACTCCTGAGTCCTATCTATAATTGCAATGTGTGAGCTTTATTTAGATCCTAATTCACACAAAAATAGTTCAAGACTTTTATAGGGGTGAAAATCATATTGTAAAGGCTTTTTCCTTAATCTTTATTTTTAAAAGATATATACTAAAATATTATGGACCAAATAACATGATGACTTGGATTAGTTTCCAAATTGTGATGGTAAATTTTGTGTGTCAAATTGGCTAAGCTCATGCTACTCAGTTTTTGGTCAAACACCAGTATAGATGTTGCTGTGAAGGTAGTTTTTAGATGTGATCAACATTTAAATTAGTTGACATGGAGAAAAGCAGATTATCCTCGACAGGCCAGTTGGGTTGGGGGCAGCGGGGGGAGCATGGGGCAGGGAAGTGGTGTGCTCAGTCAGTTGAGGGCCTCAAGAGGAAAGACTGAGTTTCTCCAAGGAAGAAGTAATTCTGCTTCCAGATTTTCTTCCCAATAGAAACTGCAACACCATCTCTTCCCTCAGTCTTTAGCCTGCTGGCCTGCCCTACAGATTTCAGACTTGCCAGCCCCCATAATCTCAAGAATCAACTCCTTAAACTAAATCAATCTCTCTCTTTTTCCATATATTCATACACACACACACACACACACACACACACACACACACACACATCCTTTCGGTTCTTTTTCTCTGGAGAATTCTAATACCAAAATGATCTGGGAGAGAGGAGAAATGAGTAAGGAAACAGATAAAACAAAATTGGCCATGAGTTACTAACTGTTCAAACTGGCTAATGAGTATATTATACTATTTTGTGTCTTGATGTTTTCTACTTAAAAGTTGGGAAAGATAAAAAGAAATGAAAGAGACCTGTTTCAGTTTTTGTTTTTTTTGTCACAGGTCTTGATGACAGCACAGCATATGGAAAATCAAGACTATCCTGAGAAATCTGAGTCTGTGACCCATAAGGGAGAAGTTAAAGCTCGAAGGAGCTGGCCTTGGAGGTGACTCTTCCCTTGACCTTGAACTTCCAGTCTGATTTAGACTGCACACTTTCTGGTCCCACTGCACCTGTACATCCCTTTACCACAGCACTTTTCTTATACTTTTACTCTCAATCTCTTCTCACTAGCCAGGAGCTCCGTACTCATCCAAGCACCAAGCTTGCACTCAGAAATGTTTGATGAATGAATTAAAGCAATGCCCAACTTTTAAGCCAACTCATGTGCTACTGTGTTCTATCTAGTCCTTGGTTTCTTCGGTCGACTGTTAGAGCCCACCACTAACTTCTCTGTTTTTTTTATTTCTTCATACCCTCTAATTCCAAATATTTACCTCCTACCAGCCAAACATTTGAGGTCTCACTTTATGGGTGGGGCAGACACTGGCATTCACCATCATAGAACTTTGTAAAATTAACCTTCAAAAGCCCATTTTCTGGGCAGAAAACAAAATCCCATCCAACAAGTGACCTGATTGGCAGAGCTTTCTTTCTAATCTCCTAGAAAGGAAAACCTCTCTGACCCTTAGGGTCTGTTGTGAAAGTCATTCTTTTCACAGGTCTGCCCTTAGGTGACAGGATTTCAATGTGAATAACCATCAGATGAACTGTTCCTTTTTTTTTTTTTTTTTTAACACGGGCCTCCCACTGTTGTGGCCTCTCCCGTTGCGGAGCACAGGCTCCGGACGCGCAGGCTCACGGGCCCAGCCGCTCCGCGGCATGCGGCATGCGGGATCCTCCCGGACAGGGGCACGAACCCATGTCCCCTGAACCGGCAGGCGGACTCTCAACCACTGCGCCACCAGGGAAGCCCTGAACTGTTTCTTTGGCTTTATCATAGTATTCTGCATGTTTTTGGAATAAATTCACTGATTTTACAATTGGAGTGAAGAAAAACCCTAGGATATCCCATTTTATAAATTAAATTAATGAAAAGAAAAATGGTCCAATGCCAGTTTTTCTTTTGCATCTACTCTATAGAGGGAAAGAAAAATGGTGTGAGGGAAAAATGAGACAGAAAGAGGCATCTAAACTCCAGCCTCCTGTAAATTCAAGTTCAGACAAGAAAAAGCAGAGTTTTGTAGCTCGCTATGCTCCATGGGAAATGCTGTGACTCTTGTACAGGAAAATGGGGGGGGGGGGGTCTGAGTGGCTGAAGTCGCCTGCCCTCCTGCCTCCTCCCCTGTCCCCTGATCTTACACTTAACGCCATTAATTCAGGGGAAAAAAATCTCCATCTTTGCTTCTGCCCCCACCTCCCAAAAGGTCAGATATGCAAGTTCATGACAAAATCTCAAGGTAAATGAGAATCAACAAAGGGAATAAAGAGGAATGTGCAACTGATGCCCGGGCTGCCAGTGTCTGAGTTGGGTTGCGTGTCTGTGTAGTACAGTAAGCCTCCCTGAGAAAACCATACACGAGCCTTCCTTTGACAGAAATCTGAAAGGTCCCCAGAAAACATGTCAATAACCAGTGTTGACAGCTTTGCAAGACTGTCACCCAGGTTTTCAGTTCCTGCCCTTCAGCACTTAGGTAGGTAGCTCTACTTGCCACAGTTATCAACAACAATAAAGTACAGGATACCAGTGAAATTTGAATTCCAGATGAACAATTTTTTTAGCCTAAGTATGTCCCATATATTGCATTCTTATTTGGAATTCAAATTTCAGTGGGTATCCTGTGTTTTATCTGGCAACACATGAAGGTATTTCCATGGAGTAAAGAATATTGCAATAGCTCTGTGTGGAGATTTCTCAAGGAATACCCATGAAGCTAATGAAGAAATGGTGAAGCACCACATGAAAATAAGAGGAAAAAACCCAAGAATGAAATTTCTGGGGTTTTGTCTCCCCAAGAATGAAATCCATTAGCATGTTTCTCTAAGTAAGAGATCCCAAGCTGACTCGGTTGTGACTTCTGAATATTTCCAGATCTTTTTTTTTTTTTTGGTACAGGGGCCTTTCACTGTTGTGACCTCTCCCGTTGCGGAGCACAGGCTCCGGACGCGCAGGCTCAGCGGCCATGGCTCACGGGCCCAGCCGCTCCGCAGCATGTGGGATCTTCCCGGACCTGGACACGAACCCGTGTCCCCTGCATCGGCAGGTGGACTCTCAACCACTGTGCCACCAGGGAAGCCCCAGATCTCTTTTTAAACATCCTATGCTTTTCCGAATTACACCCTTTCTATTTCTTAATCAAAAATGCCCTGTGCCTCATTTATACAATGAGAAATTTGGTCTAAAATGTTGGTGGTCCCATCAAGTAAGCTGAGGATCCCTGGGCCAAGGTTCCATTATAAAAGGCCTCCTGAATTGGTATGGCTATGTCTTTTTTTCTCAATCAACTGATTGTAAAAGTATAGCCCCAATCAAATTGTGGGATGAAGTTGGGAGGAATGCTAGAAATCCATGATGTTAAAAATGGGTCATGGGCTTCCCTGGTGGCGCAGTGGTTGAGAGTCTGCCTGCCGATGCAGAGGACACGGGTTCGTGACCCTGTCCAGGAAGATCCCACATGCCGCGGAGCGGCTGGGCCCGTGAGCCATGGCCGCTGAGCCTGCGCGTCCGGAGCCTGTGCCCCGCAACGGCAGAGGCCACAACAGTGAGAGGCCCGCGTACCGCAAAAAAAA
>RJWK010072275.1:0-10497 GCA_004363435.1 Platanista minor
AAAAAAAAAAAAAAAAAAAAAAAAAAAGTGAGATGATAGAGTTGTGATTCACAATACAGCAGTTTGTGGCCACCTGCTTCTCAGCTGGGAAACCACATGGGTCTCATATGACTTTGCCTTGGTTCAAAAACATCTGATTTCTGAATTTATATACACATACTGTTTGTTTGCTATTATGATCACATCACTACTGATTTACACATACATCTGCTATGTTACCATATGCATTGGTATTAAAGATATAAATAACATACAAGTCAACATATACATTTTAAATACTTTTAAATATTGAAATATCTGAACACTATCTTCTAAAAAGATGTTTCTTAAATTTAATATATTTAAGGATATGTTTTAAAGAATTCTTTAGAACCAACAAAATTAAAAGGTGATCTTTTACAGTATTTGTTACTAAGTGGTCTATGTATCACATAAGAATTTTTATATTTCTGGTAAAGAGTCATTGTTTATTTAGAATTTAATATATGTTAAAACATTTTTCTGTCACAAATATTAGCTCACAGCAAAAATTTTAAACCTGAACTTTTAAACTAATTTCATGTAATTTCAGTTAACCGTGGGTCTGAAAACCATATAAATGTAATTTTTTAAATTCAAATTTAACTTTGAAAACTGCCCTTTGGTAAACTAAATGCATGCTTTCTTCAAACCCTTAAAATGATTACATAACTATCTTAAAATATTTTATTTGCTTAATATGTAAAAATATTTTCCTATGAGGTACTAATACTTTAATACTGACATTAAAATGAATGTTTTTCCATTAGGAAAAATAGTGATGTCATTCATGCATAGAGTGTTTTTGGACTTCCATTTCTTTAGTGGAGAAAACAATGTCACAAATAATTAAGAAGAAAATTTAGATCACAATTGGCTTTTCTGCCAAGAAATGAAAAAAAAAAAAATTAAATTTTAGCTTCCTGATATGCATTCAGGATATGCATCAAGGATATGCATATATTAAAATATAGGTAATTTTCATCTAAGAGCCCAAGAAATATGCATGTTAATATAAGACATTTTATTTTATTTATTTATTTATTTGTTTGTTTTTATTATTTTTTTTTGCGGTACGCGGGCCTCTCACTGTTGTGGCCTCTCCCATTGTGGAGCACAGACTCCGGACGCGCAGGCTCAGCGGCCATGGCTCTCGGGCCTAGCTGCTCCGCGGCAAGTGGGATCTTCCCGGACTGGGGCACGAACCCGTGTCCCCTGCATCGGCAGGCGGACTCTCAACCACTGCGCCATCAGGGGAGCCCAATATAAGACATTTTAAATACCATATCTTGATTTCATACTATGCATACCTAAGTACATGTAACTTGTTTCTATTGAAATAAAGCATTAATTTTGGTCACATTCAAATGTTACCAAGAATATACATTGTATTTGGATCTATTGGAGCTGTCACTGGTTGTATGATATCCTGGTTTATGGTAAGGGAGGGTAATATGGAATAAACTTGAGCCTAGACCTAAACTTCCTCCATGAATGAACATATTTATCTGCATACTCTAGGATTAAGTCCATGTCTCCTGACAGTACTCACTGCTTAAAAGCCATCTGAAAATAAAAGTGGGTTTTGTATATGGTTCCTCAGTTTATCCTCACAAAAATTTAGTGCTACAATCAGTTCAGTTAATCTGTAAAGTGTGTATATCCAAGAGATATGACTAGACCATCTTTCTAAACTGTCTTATGTACAGTATTTTATTGAACTGTTAACTAGTGAGAAAATATTTAAAAATAAATAAAAGAGAGAGAAAGGAAAAAAGAGACACAGAGGTAGAGAGAAATCAGTTACCAGATTTAAAAGTAAAATAGTTGGGGGAGATTAGGGCTTGGCAGCTGAAGATCTATCATATTCACAGTTGCCATAATGTACTTTATTTTTATTTATTTTTTTAACATCTTTATCGGAGTATAATTGCTTTACAATGGTGTGTTAGTTTCTGCTGTATAACAAAGTGAGTCAGCTATATGTATACATATATCCCCATATCCCCTCCCTCTTAAGTCTCCCTCCCACCCTCCCTACACCACCCCTCTAGGTGGTCACAAAGAACCGAGCTGCTCTCTGTGCTATGCAGCTTCATCCCACTAACTATCTATTTTACATTTGTTAGTGTATATATGTCAATGCTACTCTCTCACTGCATCCCAGCTTACCCTTCCCCCTCCCAGTGTCCTCAAATCCATTCTCTACATCTGCGTCTTTACTCCTGTCCTGCCCATAGGTTTTTCAGAACCATTTTTTTCTTTTTTTTTCTTTTTTTTTTTTTAGATTCCATATTTATGTGTTAGCATATGGTATTTGATTTTCTCTTTCTGACTTATTTCACTCTGTATGACAGTCTACAGGTCCATCCACCAATAACTCAATTTCATTTATTTTTAAGGCTGAGTAATATTCCATTGTATATATGTGTCACATCTTCTTTATCCATTCATCTGTCGATGGACACTTAGGTTGCGTCCATGTCCTGGCTATTGTAAATAGTGCTGCAATGCACATTGTGGTACATGAATCTTTTTGAATTATGGTTTTCTCAGGGTATATGCCCAGTAGTGGGATCGCTGGGTCGTATGGTAGTTCTATGTTTAGTTTTTTAAGGAACCTCCATGCTGTTCCCCATAGTGGCTGTATCAGTTTACATTCCCACCAACAGTGCAAGAGGGTTCCCTTTTAAAAATATGGAACGCTTCACGAATTTGCGTGTCATCCTTGCACAGGGACCATGCTAATCTCTGTATCGTTCCAACGTTAGTACACGTGCTGCGGAAGCAAGCACACCATGATGTATTTTAAGTACAGGCCTTGACACAATAGATATGCAGTGAATATTTGCTGAATAACAAATGATTGAACAGTATAGGATTTTGATCCTCCAAATCTTTATAGAAGGTTTCTTGTATTTTTTAAATAAACAAAGAAGAGTGCATATTATATGCTGGCAGTTTTCTAAGCATTTTATGAAAATTAATTTATTTAATCTTCCTCAAAATTATATTAGGTAGGTACCAATATTATTCCTATTTTATGATAGAAAGATTGGTTAACTTGCCCAAGATCAAAGCTAGACAGACTCTGTGCAGGGTCTGTGTTCTTAATCACATTACTAATTCTACTTCACATAATTGATACTGAACTGTGTGCCACCCAAATTTTATCAAAATCCATCTGAGATTGTGAGTTTGTATGTGTGTTTATATACGTGTGGCAGGAAGTGGAGGTGGTGCTTAATAGATGTGGCCTCTTTGCATATCTCAGTACCAGTGTTCTCACCCTTTTTTCTTTCCTCTAACATAACTGGAGTATGTACTACTTGGATTGGATTGTGCATACCAGAGAAAATACTCTCTTAGTGAGCATTTTGGTCTCAGGGGTGAAAAATGGTATAGTTAAAAATTGATCTCCCCCTATCAGGTTCTTCCCAGGTGAAGCATTCCTCTCTTTTATTCTTCTTTCTCTATTCCAGGGCAAATCTATTTTCTGAAACTCAGTATTACATTTATTACAAGGAGGTTGTTGGGATGCATCACATCACTTAGCATCTCCTAAAGAGAGATGTTCCTAAGTGCCAAAAAATCTATTGCTTTCCTCAAACAATTGATATGTTTATATTTTGTAGACATTGTAAACTGAGAGGCAGATCATGTTCCATTTTTTGCTTTGACTACCATATATGATATTTAAAAGTTGCAACTCTTTTTCTAAAAGTTTTTTATAAATGTAATGACCTGCACAAACCTGGTCTGGTTTTCACCCAGCCTGCATTTTCTCTTAGCCCTAATGTTCAGCAATTTAACTGTAGGTATTTTAAAGGCAGCCTTTATTTTTTAATGAAGCAGTGTAAAATAAATAAAATACCAAGGGTAAGAGGAAAAAACTATAGTAATCAAAACAGTTGCTCAATGTCAAAAAATTGGAAATCGGACGCTTCCATAGGCAGGTAGTGGGGAATCCCGGGACAAGGCAATAACTGAATGTCCGTTAGCACGTTTCAGCTGACCCCTAAACGAATGTAGTAGGGGGCAAATTACCAAGACAAGCACTCATGGGTTAAGCACCCAGGTTTAAGAACTAGTACATACACTAAGGAAAGTCTAGTTGAGAAACCCAAAAGTCATTCTTGATGACTCTCTCACCTTTAACCCTATGTTTAAGTTATCAAATCTAGCTGATCCTGTCTGGGAAACCTTCTCATATGCTCTTCTTTATGTTTACCTCCTGTGACACGAGTCTCACCTGGAATATACTGCAATGGCCTCATAGTTGGTTTCCTCTCTTCCTTCTTTTGTCTTCCTAATGAAAGCTTCATATTTTAGCCAGAATTATCTTTTTAAAAAATCACTGCCATAAATATGTCTCTACCAGGTTTATATTCCTTCAGGGGCTCCCAGTTTCCATTAAAATGAAATCTGGGGGCTGATTTGTCTTTTCGTTTTCCATTCTTTGCCACTCTTCTAGCTGCTCATTTCACACCACTTTCCCTTGTGACTCAGCCACACTCACCTGACTCAGGTTTCTAGAATAAGTCCTTTTCCTTCCTGCCTTAGGGCTGTTGCACCTAGTGCTTCTCTCTCCCTTCTCCCCTCCCTTACCCCTACTTACAGTCTCCCTCCTGCCCTATGTCCGGTTAATCCTTTTTCATCTTTGGCATCTTCATCTCATAAGCCACTTCTGTAGTGATGATTCTCCCTTGACCTCTCAGCCTGGGTCAGAGCCCTTGATCTATGCTGTCAGTGCACGCTGTACTTCTGTGTGTGTCAGTAATGTCTATATCGCCAGCACCTAGCAGTCTTGGGCATGCAGTCATTCCTGTATACATTGTTGTTTAATAAAAGAATGAATGACGAGCAGCAACGATGATTTCATACTGATTTTCATTCAGTTGAACTAAACATCTTAAATTCTTCGTGGTTAAGGTCAGAAATGGTCTTGGTGGCAGAGTCAGGCTAAGCGAGTAACCAGGATTTTCATGATTCCAGGGCTATGGGGAGAAGAGACAAGGCCTGATAGATTGCTTCTATATTCACATTAAGGCTCCAATCAGTTAGTAGATTTTAGAGACAGGTACTCCGTGGTTCTGAACTATGATGTCAACATGTTTTCTTAACAGCGTTCGAGTTAAAAGAATTTACACAGCTGATGTCTTTCATAGTGTACAAGTATAGGATTCTCCTGAAATCTTGGAGTGAAGTTTTGCTGTGAAATACAGCAAAATTATTCCTGGGTGCTCTTTAAGTGAGAAAGAGACAGAGAGAGAGAATATGAATCTTGGTCACTGAGGATCCCAAGCAATCTTACGATGACCATTTTGTCTTCATTCCCCTTACTTCATTTTGGAAGTTAATCTATGAAATGCTATGTGTTTTTTTGCACTTAAACTAGTGAGAAAAGATTCATCTTTAAATACCATTATGGGTGAGTATGTTAATTTATTTCTCTGATATATTTTGTACTAATTCATGAAATAAGATCACGACTCATTCCTTGATTGGCTTAATGAATAATGGAACCTGTTGATTTTAAAGAAGACTGGCATGTTTTAGCAAATTATTTTTAATTATAAAAATCAAATAGGCCAATAATAGAAAATTTGGAAACTTTAGAACACTAAAGACTAGTCCAGCTACCCAAAAGCCAGTACTGTTACTTCTCTGGCACTTTGTCATTTAAAGGAAAACTCTGAACTTGAAATACAACCTCAGAAACACCAAAGGATACACAATATTAAGTAAGAGATAAAACATCTTACTAAAAGGACCTAAGGCTGTAAACTCACTGTGGCTAGGCAGAAGCTGTGTGTCAATCATACAGCTTACAGGAGAAAAGATGTGGCAGGGTAGAAATGAAAATGTTAGTTTAGTTAATTTGAACAAACTTTACAGTATTTATTTTCAATTAAAAATTGAACTATGTTGTCACAACTAAAACTGCTTATTTCATTTATATATATACACACATATATATGTTATAAATATATATAGCATTTTACATAGATGTCTGCCTTAAAGGAAACAAAGTTTTAGCATAAATAGCACTGAAATTTGAATTGTTAATTATTATTATAACATAATTATCATTTTTAAAGTTTTTAAATTTTTTGCTATCTATTTCCAACATTAAAACTTGTGATTGATCTCAACATCCTTGAGACTGTGCCCTGACCCACTTCCAAGGAAAGAGGAATGGCCAGTTACATGTCACCATTTAACCTGATAAGAAAATTATGTATGCTTTTGCTGTTGAGTGGATCTTTACATAATCAGATTACAAGAAAATATAAGGTAGTATTTATACTTTATTATTTGTAGTTTGTTTAATTTTGTTCTGCTTTTGCTACCCTAAATGGTCTAGGTCAGCCATCTCCAACATTTTTGGCACCAGGGACCGGTTTCATGGAAGACAATTTTTCCATGGGGGTCAGGGGGCGGGGTTCAGGAGGTAACGGGAGCGATGGGGAGAGGCAGATGAAGCTTTGCTCACTCGCCGCCACTCACGTCCTGCTGTGTGGCTCAGTTCCTAACAGGCTGCGGTCCGCGGCTTGGGGATTTGGGACCCCTGGTCTAGGTAATGGGGGAGAAAAATTTCATATTGCCAATATTATACGCATATTGCAATACATCCTTAGATATTTGGAATACCTAGAATTTATATTATTGGAATCAGAAATGTAACTCATATGCCACAATCTATTTGTGCTGATTGTTTTGACAGACATCTTTTTGTAATAAATAACCCTCTACACTTCTTTAGTAAATAGGTGATTCTGAATGTAATTTATACTTCTCTTTATGATTTTTTTAAAAAATATTTATTTATTTATTTATTTATCTTTGGCTGCATTGGGTCTTCGTCGCTGTGCATGGGCTCTCTCCAGCTGCAGCAAGCGGGGGCCATTCTTCACTGTGGTGTGTGGGCCTCTCATTGAGGTGGCCTCTCCTGTGGCAGAGCATGGGCTCTAGGCGCACGGCCTCCAGTAGTTGTGGCATGCAGGCTCAGTAGTTGTGGCACACTGGCCTAGCCACTCCATGGCATGTGGGACCCTCCCGGACCAGGTCTCGAATCCATGTTCCCTGCATTGGCAGGTGGATTCCCAACCACTGCATCACCAGGGAAGCTTCCTCTTTATGATTTTGGGTCCTAGTTCTCACCTCTCTTCTAAGGAAAATATCTTCATTATATTCCACAATGTATTCTCTGCCACATCCTTTGAGTTTCACTGCTACAGCTGGTAACATTGGTAGCAGTACCATTAGCATACCTGCAACACTGGTAGCAGTACATTGGATAAACCAGATTGAGGAGATTAAGAAGAAGAAGAGGTTATAATACAATAAAAATAGCACAGAACACTAAATTGAGAATTTTATGGAGAAAAGTTTCTATTTTTGCCTTTGATTGCTGAGTATTTCATCAGCTCCCTCATGTAAATTTGCTCCACAGAGTACCTTTCTTTTCTTATCTTTGACTTCTTTTACTTCAAGTCAGTATATCTGATTAAGGAATCATGCCTGTTTCTTGGCAGCAGTAGAGACTTGAAATCATAGAGAAGGAAATTCCTTCCAATACATGAATTGTGTTCAAAAGGTGCTGGACAGATGAAAAAGCATGTTGACACTGTGTACTGCATGATCATTCCTGTCTGGCTGTAGTATAAAACTCATTTTTCAGAATAATAAAAAGTTCTAAAAATAGAGCTGACAAATTCAAATCCAGGAGAGTCTTAAGCATCAGACTAATGAATTGAGACGATTTGGCAAATGAGGTACTGTCAGGGAAGGAAACGATATAATAGTGCATTGTTTATAGAAGATTAATTTGGCAATAATATATGGAAGAGAAATAAGAGCAGAATCAAAGTAGTTAAAAGGTGTTTGCAACAGTGAAATTAAGATATCTCATGAGTCCTGCCTTTTCAGTCCTGGTGGCAGCATAAATGAAAAGAAGTGGAGGACAGTACAATGATTATATATATATATATATATATATATATATATATATATATATATATATATATATATATATATATACTGTGCAAGTTAATTTTAAAGAACTTGACAATGATGTGAAGGTAAGTGAAAAAAATGATCTAAAAGTTGAGGCTGGTTCTATGTTAAGTATATGGAGAGAGAGTAGAGCAAGGTGATGGATTAGATTTTTGTCTTAATAAGGGTTTGTAGTAGAACACTCAGGTGGACATTCAGTTTTGGGGGATAGACATTAACGAGGAAGGGGCTAAGTGTATGGTAAAGCAAGCATTTTAAAATATAAATGTTGGAAGGAGAGATACCTCTTAGTCTCTGAGACCAAATGATAGAATAAGAGATAAATATGGTAAAAGTAATTTTTTGAGTTTGGGAGGATATTACCTGAGGAAGTTCACACTGGGAGTTGTTATTAAAGTGTGTGTGAATTGGGGATTTAAAGAGATATGGTAATGTGTAAATTTTGGTATTGCTTTCTTGGAAGTATGCTAGGGAATGAGAAAAAAACGTGTGAACTAAATAATGTTTTGCAATGAGTCCTACTAAAAGATGAAGGCCATGTTTTGTTTCATTTTTTTTAAGGGGAATTTGGCTTCATGTATTTAAATCTTTAATCAACAATAATTTATGGCCTGGAAGTAGAGAAAGGACAATAAACCCTGGGAAAATCTGAGCTTAGGGTGGGTCCAGTGATGGAAATAAAGGTCGTGATGTGTTCTGCAGTCTATAACTAGAGATTAAGAACTGAGTAAATTAGCACAATTGACCGATAGGAGTTTATACTGAAAATATAAAAAGCAGATTTATTGAACCTGAAAGAAAGAAAAGATAAAGAGTTTATAATAGAGAGAAAGCATCTAATTTAAGATCTTGAAGGTGAAGAAGTTCTGTGTGATGTCCGTGCTGATGAGAATATGATGTGGGGCTTGAAAAACATAACAGATTTTAAGGAAAGAATTTACTAGGTAGACGATGGATTGGCAACAGAAGATATGGGATTGAAAGTATGAAGAGGAACATGGAAAAAGAAGAAAAATAATCCAGGTGTTCATTTTGTTTTAGCTGAAGAAGTCACATTTCTAAGGGAGTCCATGTGTTTAGTAGATGGGAAAGTTACAAAACTTCTGAAAGGATCATAAACAGCCTGACTTGAATTTGAAGCATCAGGAAAAGGCTGAGATTTGAAAGTGTACACATTTACAACTAAAAGAGGTTTAAATAGGATGAAACAGGCAGGATGAATATGAAGAAGTTATTGTTTTATAGCTTGGGAATCCACCTTTTCTATCCCCATCCCCTTGAGCAATAATATGTCTCCTAATTGATATTGGAAGCCAATGGAAAGATGAGTTTGTTTGTTTTTTAATCATTTTACATTTCATTTTCTCTTGTTCTAAGAATACCTGTGTATAAAATCAGGCCAATATGTACATATTTATTAAGGATATATTCGTTTTTTAAAAAAAATAATTAATTTATTTTTAATTTTTATTTTTTTTAACATCTTTATTGGAGTATAATTGCCTTACAATGGTGTGTTAGTTTCTGCTTTATAACAAAGTGAAACAGTTATACATATACATATGTCCCCATATGTCTTCCCTCTTGCATCTCCCTCCCTCTCACCCTCCCTATCACACCCCTCTAGGTGGTCACAAAGTCCCAAGCTGATCTCGCTGTGCTATGCAGCTGCTTCCCACTAGCTATCTATTTTACATTTGGTAGTGTATATAAGTCCATGCCACTCTCTCACTTTGTCCCAGCTTACGATTTCCCCTCCCTGTATCCTCAAGTCCATTCTCTAGTAGGTATGCATCTTTATTCCCGTCTTGCTCCTAGGTTCTTCCTGACCAATTTTTTTTTTTTTTTAGATTCCATATATATGTGTTAGCATACGGTATTTGTTTTTCTCTTTCTGACTTTACTCTGTATAACAGTCTCTAGGTCCATCCACCTCACTACAAACAACTCAGTTTCGTTCCTTTTTATGGCTGAGTAATATTCCATTTATATATGTGCCACATCTTCTTTATCCATTCATCTGTTGATAGACACTTTGGCTGCTTCCATGTCCTGGCTATTGTAAATAGAGCTGCAATGAACATTTTGGTACATGATTCTTTTTGAATTATGGTTTTCTCAGGGTATATGCCCAATAGTGGGATTGCTGGGTCATATGGTAGTTGTATTTTTAGTTTTTTAAGGAACATCCATACTGTTCTCCATAGGGGCTGTATCAATTTACATTCCCACTGACAGCGCAAGAGGGTCCCATTTTCTCCACACTCTCTCCAGCATTTATTGTTTGTAGATTTTTTGATGATGGCCATTCTGACCGGTGTGAAATGATATCTCATTGTAGTTTTGATTTGCATTTCTCTAATGATTAATGATGTTGAGCATTCTTTCATGTGTCTGTTGGCAATCTGTATATCTTCTTTGGAGAAATGTCTATTTAGGTCTTCTGCCCATTTATGGATT
>RJWK010072276.1:0-10498 GCA_004363435.1 Platanista minor
TTTTTTTTTTTTGCAGTACGCGGGCCTCTGTTGTGGCCTCTCCCGTTGCGGAGCACAGGCTCCGGACGCGCAGGCTCAGCGGCCATGGCTCACGGGCCCAGCCGCTCCGCGGCATGTGGGATCTTCCCAGACCGGGGCACGAACCCGTGTCCCCTGCATCGGCAGACGGACTCTCAACCACTGTGCCACCAGGGAAGCCCCTGTGTTCCACTTTTTATCTGCTTAGAGAAATGGAGAAACATGGCTTCTTTTTTGTTCTGTTTCGCCTTTTAAGCTACTGCTTCCTCATCTACAAATGGGGATAATAATAGTTTATGTCTGGTAGAATTGTGAGCATTAAATGAAATGGGCAAATAAAGTGATGTACTTAGAAAGGGCTCAGTAACTATTATTGTGGGGGAGGAAAAATAATTTTCCCTCTACCCTTCTAGGTTCTTGGCTGAGACACCCCTGTTATAAAAAGATTAATGGGAGGAAAACAACCAGAAATTTAATAACGTGTACCTCCTGCACACATGGGAGATACCCTGGAAAAACTGCGTGACTCCAAAATGGCCCAAGCCACTACCTTAAATACGATTTCCAGCTAAAGATAAAACACTACTGGGGTGGGGTGAGGTGGGGGGAGTCATTTATGGGCGGTTATCAGGAAAAGCCCAGTAAAGAAGGGTAAGGTTGTTATGCAGTTTTAAGGGGTTGCTTTCTGCATTGATAAGAGTTTCTAGAGATTTTGAGCCCTACTCTTCCTGGTACTGGAGGAAGACACCCTTACAAATGGAGATTTCTCTTTTAAATATGTCTCTTACGAAAGGGTAACTTCTTAGTTTCCAGAGCTTCACCTGTGTCTGCTGTTTCTTAAAAATAACCTGTTCAAAATAATATGTCAAAGAGGCATATTTGGGGATGATATATTTCGTTCCCCTTCATTATCTAAAACAGATAAACGAAATGCGTTGCTGCTTTAGCTGCTTTCCTCCTTGTAGTTTGAAACGTTTGTTTAGAAGTAACCCAAATCAAGATAATCTGTTTGTAAGAATCATCAAGAAAAAAAAAAGTCTTGGCTTGCATTTAAGACAATATGATTTGAATTTTCCTGCAGCCAGAGTTGGCAGGGTTAATGTGCTCCAGCTGAGAGGCCATGCTGTTACCTTCCGGCAGCCCCATATGCAGATGCTGTTATATTAATTACAAAAGAAAACCTGATTAACTCCAAAGTCCTTTAACTGTCAGTGAGCCAGCTGCTCTAGCTCTGAAACAGATTTTCTTCCTCTCTCCTACCGTCAGTCTACAGTTTTTAATCTCTTCTTAAGAAAACTGCTAAAACTGCCTGGTAGGTCCTCAGAGCCCCTGGCTAGTTCAGTCAGCTTTTGATCTGCCGTTATAGTAGTCCAGGGAGAGCTCGAGTAATTAAATTCACGTACCGTTTAAAATAAAAACAATCAGACCAACTGCCCATCCCCCTCAGTTATTTTTCTTTCAACAGTTAAAACCTGACGGAATCCTGGAATTTCAGAACTGGAAGGGGTGTTAAAGATGATCTAATCCAAGTCCCTTAGTGCACAGATGAGAAATCCAAGGCTGAGAAAAACAAGTAGATTGCCAGTCAGTGGTGAAGCCCGGGATCAGAGCGTCGCGTCGGCCTTCGGCTGGTGCTCTGCCCACTCCCTCGCTGCGCTCCTCCCTCACCAACGCGTTTGCCGAGAGTAGCAAGGAGGGAAACGATCTCGTTTCAGCTTCATTTCTCTCCATGCCCTTGTTCAAATCTTGTAGACACGTTGAAGAGCAGTGAAAAAGCTAAAGATTCGTGGGAGAAGCAAAGGCCTTGGATAATGACGTTTTGAAAAACAGATGGCGATATCCATTTTGAAGACCTTTTCTCAGTCCAGTGGGTTGCACGCAGAACCCTAGCAGAGTGCGTGGAAACGAAAATTAGAACTGGTTTCACTGTCAGCCCCTTCTCCCGTTGCGCTGGCCTATGGTTGTTTGACTCTAGCGGGTTTATTTATAGTGACTGTTTTTGTCACTACAGAGATGGGGGTGTGATAACTTGGAGCAGATGAGTAATGGGGTATGTCCGCTGTGGTTTTGGCCAATGCACCATGGTTTACTGGCTTACCTATAGTTGACCCTGAGGTCTCAGAGGTGTTGAGATCTCTCCCTCTGGTCCTGAAAAATGGTTGGTTGATTTTTGTTCTCTGTTAACTGCTCTCCCAGCAGCAGCAGTCACAAAACTCATTTAAGCTTATTTTTATTATGGCTTTTATTCAGGCTTATTTTTACAACTTTTGTTATAGGAGTTTGGACACCCGTCTGAGATCTGAGGAAGACTAGGAAAAGAGATAAAGAACAGGAAGGGTAGATGAGAGTGAATCTAACTGGACTTCTCACTGCTCAGGCTGAGACTGTGGTCTGCAGGTGAATGGGGAGGTACTATTCTGTTGTCCACCTCTACTCTCCATGTTGAGATGAAGGAGGTTTTTAGGAATGACAGTTGCTCCTATGCTATTCATGGTACTGGACTGTTCATCATGCTACTGGACTTTTCTGAGTACTTAGTAGAACCACTTATGGCTTTCTGTAGACAATTCTCCATGGTAAATGGATCCTTACACAGAGCAAGCAAGCGTATAACAAAGCACTAACTATTTTTTAGTCATTGTGTTGGGTGTTGGGGATACAGAGGGAAATATGATGGTTCTTCCTGCTTTTGATAATTATAAACATACAACTAGAATAGTTTGTATAGGGGAGCAAAATCCGCCATCTCAAAATGTGTCTCTGTGGTATGAAGATTACTTCAGGCTTGGTTGTTTTAAAGAAACAAAAGGCTCAGGAAGAGCTTTTATCTCCTCTGCCTTAACTGCCTAAAAGAATTTAGATAGAGGGCCTCTCCCAGAAAGAGAGCTATCACCAACCAGGGCTAGCTACAGTGTAATATGAACCAGGTGTAGTAGTCAGGGGAGGAACCTAGCAAGGCCTGTTTGGTCAAAGTCCTCTCTATGTCCCATTGTTTCTGGATGGCCCAGCAAACATTTGTTTACCAAACATCTACTCTTCATTCTTACTGTGAATTGCCTTGTTTCCCTTTGAAGACCCAGCCCCCTACCCTCTCTCCTTAGTCCAGGATGACATTTGTATCTCATTTAACCCGTCTTTGGAACCTCATGTTCGGATTCCCCATGTGTACCTAATTAAATTTCATTTTCTCCTGGTAATCTGTCTCATGTCATTTTAATTCTTAGACCCAGCAAAGGAAACTAAAAGGGCAGAGGAAAATTGTTTTTCCTCCCTGACAACTGTGGTAAGTGTTGTTCAGTTATCAATAAGATATGAAGGGACTCAGGACTCACTACTTGCTAAGTGGTCGCACAGCAACTGGCTGTGTCCCCTTGCTTTTAGATTGTATCAGTGGGTCAAAAATTAGATCAGTTGTCTGGTGTTTTACTCTCGTGCTTAGTAAATACCTTGCACAGAATTGGGCACTCAGTTAACACTTTGCTTTCTCATCTCTGTCCCAGGAGAATAGATTTCCTGTTTCAGTGTCTCATATTACTGGTTTACATGTGCTGGCCAGGTGATGTACTTATAGGCTGACATGAAAGGAAGGGCTTAATGAAATTCATAAAGGGGGCTGGGTGAAAGCCAACTTCCTTAAATCTTTTGGCAGTGCCATTTGTGGGAGAGAAAAAGATTTGAGGATTTGAAATACTGAGTTTGAAGCAGGATAGATAGAGTCTGAAGTAGGACAACCTCTTAAATGAATCAGGCCTCTCGCTTCAATTACATAAACAAAATGAATAGCTCACGGTTAAGTGACTAGAGCAAATACTGTTTAACTTGGTGCCACCCTAAATTTCAATTAAGATGTATGTATTTGGCTCCGAGATTGGACTTCTAACAGCCTAAGAACCGTGTGTCTGTGCCTTTCTGGACAAACACAGAATTGCCTGAATCTTAGACTTGGGCAGGCACTGGGCACTGAACAAGCTGGGGAGTGATCGAGTTCAGAATATGAGAGTTCTAGTCAACTAATTTCTGGTTCTTCTTCCCAAATAGATGTTCTCATACTTTAGGAAGACTTTTGTTTTCTCTCTTTTTAAAAAAAATTTTAATTTATTTTTTATTTTCATTTATTTACTTTTGGCTGCATTGGGTCTTCGTTGCTGCATGCGGGCTTTCTCTAGCTGCAGTTAGTGGGGGCTACTCTTCATTGCGGTGCACGGGCTTCTCATTGTGGTGGCTTCTCTTATTGCGGAGCACGGGCTCTATGCACGCGGGCTTCAGTTGTGGTGGCTCGCGGGCTCTAGAGCACAGGCTCAGTAGTTGTGGTGCACGGGGTTAGTTGCTCCGAGGCGTGTGGGATCTTCCCGGACCAGGGCTCGAACCCGTGTCATCTGCATTGGCAGGCAGAGTCTTAATCACTATGCCACCAGGGAAGTTCCTTGTTTTCTCTTGAGTATTATTTGATCTGTTTAGATGAGTGTGGTGTCCTGAAAGGATATTTCTGAGATGGATCACATCTCTTCCTAGATTTGCCTGGATTTTATCCTAACAGGTAGTTCTTTCCCTTTGTCTTATTCAGGGTCTTGTCCTCCATAAACTGAAAGAATGTGATTTGATTAGGAGATATTGATCTTAATTGAGCACCTGGTGCTTTAAGAAAACAGATGACTTGGCAGCTGGGATGCTGTCACCAGCCATCAGTGAAATGAACCAGAAAAGGTTCTAGAGCTTATGCACACTTGAATAACATTTTATTTCAATACATGCGTATTTAAAGACTGGCTGATACATTTAGTTATAAAATATGTTATAAAGGAGGAAAATAAACTAAAACTGCATGTGGTAGAGTCATTTTAAAGGGCCTTTATATGTTCAAGTATTAGGTCTTGTGTCACAAGAAAGGTTTTCATTGTGATATATTCGGTTCTTGGATTCACATCCCAGTTAGTGTAGTCTTTTCTGGCTTTGTCAATTTAATGATCTTGTACTTGAGTCCTTGTTAACTCCTTACGCTGTCCCTCCACTGGTTGAGAAACGAGAGGGGAGGGTAGATCAGGTCACTGCCACCTTTCTGGATAGAAACAACTGTTCTGGGAGTGAGCCAGAGAGGGGAATCCTGTTTGATATTTGAGGAACCTTTTCTGACTGCGATGTTTTCCTGTTATCTCCTTCAGCCAAGAGCTTCCTAGAAATTTCTTTTCTAGGAGCCTGACGTCCTATTGGGATCTCCCTGGCAGTCTCTCTCTACCCCTCCTCACTCTTCTCTCTGTACTCCTTTCTCCTTCTCCACCCTCCCCTCCCCCAACCAGGCCAGCTGAGCTGCATTTCCTTCCCACCTAAGGAAGAGAAGTACCTCCAGCAGATTGTGGACTGCCTCCCCTGCATCTTGATCCTCGGCCAGGACTGTAATGTCAAGTGCCAGCTATTGAACCTGCTCTTGGGGGTGCAGGTGCTTCCCACCACCAAGCTGGGCAGTGAGGAGAACTGTAAGCTTCGGCGCCTCCGCTTCACCTATGGGACTCAGACTCGGGTCAGCCTGGCACTCCCTGGCCAGTATGAACTAGTGCACACGCTGGTTGCTCACCAGGGCAACTGGGACACCATCCCTGAGGAGGACCTGGAGGTCCAAGAGGACAGTGAGGATGCTGCCCATGTTTTAGCCGAACTGGAGGTGACGATGCACCATGCTCTCTTACAGGTACCAAACTCATGCTTATATAGTTGCACAGATATATACCAGCTTTCCTTGTATTTGAGCTTTCTCAGAAAGTAATTTGGCAATATGTACTCTGGGCTCTGAGCATCAGCTGATAGAGTCAAAGGAACGTGATCTAGGAAGTTGAAAACCAGACAAGGCTGTAGCAGTGCCTGTCGCTGCCTCTACTACCATGCTGCAAGGCCCTGGGCAATTTGCTTAATCCCTGTCTAAAATTGAAGGAATGTGTTACTTGCATCTCAGCTGTGCTTTGACAGAATTAGGATCAGGGTTAGAATCAGAAATCCTTTTTTCATTTCTTAGCAAGAAGGTGTCGCTAGAATTGTCTCTAGCCATCCCTTTCCAAAAGGTGCAAATAAGATGATTAATGTTCTTATTTGAGTTGAGAACAAGTGAAGAACTTTTGAAGTTTTCCTTAGACCTGCCATTATTTACTAAGTGAGACCGATCACGTCTCCTACTTTCTAAGGGACTTTAGAACTTGAGGACAGGTCTGGCTCAATGTAACGAGCGAGATATGGAGATCCCGTCATCTGAAGAATGTCTTTGCTTTTCTCAAAGATATTTTTCCAACTCCCAAACAGAACACAGGTCGTGCAGCATCTCCTAAAAGATCATATTGTCTATCTGGTATTCAGATGTCCATTTAGGAAGGACTTGTCTCTTGTGCAGGGCTTCCCTTGCCACTCTATAGCTAGGACTGGGCTATTTGATTAGGCCAAATGGGGACAGGCAGAGGATGTGACTGTGCTGGGGGTCAGGAGAATGGGAGGGGATGGGCAGGGAAGGTGACTATGTCAGGGATCAGGAGCTGGTAGGAATAAAAGAATGCAGACATGCTCAAAACAGAGAGTCCGTCACCTTGGTTAGCTGTGCCAGGAAGGAAGGGCTAGTTTGGCAGGACTAGGAGAACGGTTTCTTCTCCTCTTCACCTACCCCTGTTCTAGAAGGCTTGATCTCTCAGTCAGTGAGCGAGTCCTTTGGTTGCAGCCTCGGCCTATGATCCTCTAGAAGTAGAAACTGTCATCTCATTTCCTTCCAGAGTCCAGATTTCTTTTATCTTGATAAATGCTAGTGGGGGCTACGTATACCAGCCAGCATTTCCTCTCAGCTCAGTTTCAGTGGTGGCTTTCCTCTGTGTTCAGACTGGGAGCGTGCACTGCTTAGCTCCAGGACGATGTTAGAGTTCTTGGATAACTGACAGTAGCTCTGACAGTGATCTTTGTTTATGGCCTGAGCTGCTCAGTTGACCCACAAACTTCTTCACAATTCATAAGTATTTGATCCATACACAATCTCTATAGTATTCTGCTCTGGTCTGGTTCCTTCAGTTTCCAATAGCTTGGTGGTTTTCAAACTTTTTTAGATTTTAATTCACTCTAAGAAATAACATTTTATTATCAGGACCCAGTATATATATACATGCATACTTTGAAATAAAGTTTCATGAGACAATACTTATACTTCTTGCAAAACACACTGATATTTTCTTCTCTATTCTATTTGACTTCCTTTTTAAAAAAATGATGGTAGCAACCCACTAAATCAATGATCTGACTTAATGTATTGTGACCTGCAACTTAAAAAACACTGTTAAATAGCTGAAATGACTGCTGTTGGTTGGGTGGTGATTTTTCCTGTTCTTGCCTTTTGTAAAGAGTCTTGGAATGTGACCAAAGCCATCTGCAGGACAGGCACATTATTTGATTGATTTTTCTGTGTCCCTTCATTTTATTGGTTTTAATTTTTAATGCTCATTTACTTTTGTCCCATGAATTGAGGCGATAAAATAAAGTCACAGAAAAGAAAGTGAGAGCCATTTCCCAAGTGCATACCTGAGCACGTATCTTACTGATGAGAGTTCCCATCGCTGCTCCAGGTATATGTAGTAAGCACTCAAACTGAGTTTACAGTTAAGGAGGCTACTTGGCTGGGAGGGAAGTTGAGATACCTAATTAACTTTTTCTCTGCACAGTTGAAATATATATTCTTTCTTGAGAAATATTCTTCTCTTGTGGAATTCTCCAGCCTCTCATTGTTCTGTTTCATGTGGTTTGTGAGTCTTCCTTAGCCAGTGTTTCTCCGGATCTGCTTTATACTCCAGTGGTTTTGATGTGGAAACAGCATTTCTAACTTTAGAATCCCTTGATGCTGAGCCTCAGAGGGGCCTTAGCAGCCTTTGGGGCCCTCAGGCCCTGCTCAGTCACTATAGTCAGGCTCCTGTCTCCATTTACTGTATCAGGGATGCTCAGCTTACTGCTGGGAGCATTTCCTAACTACCTTGAAGATTCTTTGTGCCAGTGAGAAAGATCTTTTTTTTTTTTTTAGCTCCAGTTCTATTAGCTCTAAACAGCCCTTCCATTTGGTTTGTAAAGGGAGTGGTAAAGAAAGGAAACATTTAGCTAAAGGAAAACATGATTGAAATAGGGGAAGTGAGATGTTCATTTTTTTTTTTTTTTTGCGGTACGCGGGCCTCTCACCGTTGTGGCCTCTCCCGCTGCAGAGCACAGGCTCCGGACGCGCAGGCTCAGCGGCCATGGCTCACGGGCCCAGCCGCTCCGTGGCATGTGGGATCTTCCCGGACCGGGGCACAAACCCGTGTCCCCCGCATCGGCAGGCGGACTCTCAACCACTGCGCCACCAGGGAAGCCCGAGATGTTCATTTTTAACTGTCAAATTATTAAAACAGAATTTCCCCTTACCCTCTTATACAATGGTCATTCTTCTAATACGTTACTTTAAAGGCCTCATAAATTAGCCATTTTCAGTTTGTTCTGGAAGAGGCCAACTCACATGGTACCCACATGGAATGCCACAGTATTCCCAGCTTTTTAGCTCTGGGTCCCCTGAGATTCTCAGTTCATAATTCAGTAATAGAGGAATACTATCAAGCTGTTAGTTTCTGAAACCTCATTTAGTGTTAAAACATAGTCATTTTCCAGCTGGCAGCATATTTTACCATTCACCATATTCACTAGTTCTGTCTTCATTTACATACTTCACCCTCCTAACCTTCACCCCCTTTCTGGTACATACATCACCTGCTTTTCTTTTTTGTTCCTTTTACAAGTCCAGTGGAACACAGCTGTCTGCCTTAGAGATGCCTCAATCTGATGTGTGAGTGTGTATATGTTTTTCCCTATGAACACCTATAAGAAAAGGAATAAAAAGAAGTAGAGATGAATAAACTTCCTTGGCCTAAGATGGGATTCCTGCAGCCTAGCAGTGGCATTTCATTTTCTGTGGCAGTTTCATAGCTCTCAGTTCTCAGTTTTCTGCTCTAATCAATAGCCTGTTTATCCCTACCAGGTGTTTTCTGGCCCTGTGGACAAACGTACATGTCACCTGGCAGCCAGGCTGCCACACACTGTCATGGTTACTGGCTCATGGTGATGTCTGGTAGGGTGTATTTCAGGGAACTAAAGTAGACTAATGTTTCCAGGAAAGGTCTAATGACTTGCAAATAAACTTTTTTTTTTTTTACTACTTTGAACTCTTAACCATTTGGAGTAGTAAAATTTTCTCCTTATAACCCTCAATCAGTAGCCATCAATGGAAATAATCTGTTTGTAATTTCATACAGACATTGATTTTTTTAATTTTTAAAAATTAAAAGTTTTTAATTTGATTTATAATGTTTTAGTTGATTTACAGTGTTGTACAGCAAAGTTATTCAGACTATGTATATTTTTTCAAATTCTTTTCCATTATGGTTTATTACAGGATATTGAATATAGTTCTCTGTGCTATATAGTAGGAGCTTGTTATTTATCTGTGTTATATATAGTTGTTTGTATCTGCTAATCCCAAACTCCTAATTTATCCCTCCCCCACCCTCTTTCCCCCTTGGTGACCAGAAATTTGTTTTCTTTGTCTATGAGTCTGTTTATGTTTCCTAAATAAGTTCATCTGTGTCATATTTTAGATTCCACATGTAAGTGATATCATGTGGTACTTATCTTTCTGACTTACTTCACTTAGTATGATAATCTCTAGGCCCATCTATTTTGCTGCAAATGGCATTATTTAGTTCTTTTTTATGGCTGAGTAGTAGTCCATTGTGTATATATACCACATCTTCTTTATCCATTCATCTGTCGATGGGCACTTAGGTTGCTTCCATGTCTTGGTTGTTGTAAATAGTGCTGCAGTGAACACTGAGGCGCATGTATCTTTTCAAGTTATAGGTTTCTTTGGATATATGCCCAGGAGTGGGATTGTTGGATCATATGGCAACTCTCTTTTTAGTTTTTTAAGGAACCTCCATACTCTTCTCCATAGTGGCTGTACTAATTTACATTCCAACCAACAGTGTAGGAGGGTTCTCTTTTTTTCCACACTCTCTCCAGCATTTGTTACTTGTAGACTTTTTAACGATGGCCATTCTGACTGGTATGAGGTGGTACCTCATTACAGTTTTGTTTTGCTGTTGTGATCTTTTTTTTTTTTTTGCGGTATGCGGGCCTCTCGCTGTTGTGGCCTCTCCCGTTGCGGAGCACAGGCTCCGGACGCGCAAGCTCAGCGGCCATGGCTCACGGGCCCAGCCGCTCCGCGGCACGTGGGATCTTCCCGGACTGGGGCACGAACCCGTGTCCCCTGCATTGGCAGGCGGACTCTCAATCACTGCGCCACCAGGGAAGCCCTGTGATCTATTTTATTCATTTATTTTTAAAAATTTTTATTGGAGTATAGTTGATTTACTATCTTGTGTTACTTTCAGGTGTACAGCAAAGTGAATCAGTTATACATATATATCTCCACTCTTTTATAGATTCTTTT
>RJWK010072277.1:0-10497 GCA_004363435.1 Platanista minor
AGAGGGAGGGAATATGGGGTTATATGTATTTATATAGCGATTCACATTGTTATACAGCAGAAACTAATACAACATTGTAAAGCGATTATACTCCAATAAAGATGTTAAAAAAAACACAAAACTTATTACCAGGGGGTAAAGGAGGGAGGGACAAATTGGGAGATTGGGATTGACATATACACACTACTATATATAAAAGACATAACTAATAAGGACCTACTGTAGAGCACAGGGAACTCTACTCAATACTCTGTAATGGCCTACGTGGAAAAAGAATCTAAAAAAAAAAAGACTGGATATATGTGTATGTATAACTGATTCACTTTGCTGTACACCTGAAACTAACACAATATTGTAAGTCAACTATACTCCCATAAAAATTTTTTTTAAATCATAAAAAAAAAACTGGGGGGAGAAAAATAATTCTAGCCCTCGGACAAGCTGGGAAACCTCCAGTCAGTCAAACCTCCCTGCTGCCTGGAATAGCATATCTCCTCTCTCCCTGTCTCTTCCCTCCCCTTTCCTTCCTGCCCCATCTCCTCTCCTCTGAAACAGGGAAAAGAGCCAGCTAATTTAGCGTTTAAAACAACACACCCAGCGGAGAGAAAAAAAACAGATGCGCAGGAGACTCAAGTTCGAGGCCTGGCCTGGAACTCAGGGCTGTGGGCGAACTTCAATAAGCCACGGAGGACTCGGAGCGGCTCCCCGGAGAGGCCCCTTCCAGCTCTGCCCTTCCCTAATTCTAGGGAATCCCTTAGTTAGAGGGAAAAACATCAGTTCATCTTATTTTCATGCAGCAGCTCCATAGCAAAGGAAATACCATCTTCTTTTTCCTTGAATATGCCCCGAAAGACCACACGACAACACGACGAGAAGGCAAAGCCCCACTGACTGGCTCCCTCTCCCTGAGCCCACCTACCAGGCTCCAGCTCTGGATTTGCCCAGGGCACACAGGTGGCTCTGCTACATCTGCCACCGGCCTCGTCACAGACCCTACCTCTTCCCTGCCTACCTCAAATAATGACACGAAGAACTGGACCTCAGGATTCCAGGAGACCTTCCAGTGCCACATCCCAGGCACTGGCAAGTGGCATGGGGACCCTGGCAGTTGAGCTGGCCCTGGGACACCACCTCCGTGTCTCCACATCGCTGGGGTTCATCCCACACTCTGCGGTCCAGGAGTTTTGGGGGTTAATGGAGAGCTATCCTGTCCTGGCTTTTAGAAAGCCTAGGGCTCACAATACCCACTATCAAATGCCCTTGGTCCCCGGCTGGTGTGGCAGCAAGGGAGCTGCTGCCAGGTTCCAGGGGAGCCAAAGGAAAGAGGAAAATAAGGCAGCCGGACTGCCTCTGCTTGCTTATCTCCACTTGTTTCGTCACCCCATTAGACACCCGGCTGGGAAAACACTTGGTTTACAAAAATGTTGACGTTCAGTAAGTGAGCCTTCATCTTCCCAGGTGCTGACAGCTGACAAAGGTCAGGCAGGAGGAAGTGGCCCCTGCACAGAGCCTTTACTCAGAGATCATTTCTTCATGTGGACCCACGTCAGTTCGCTGAGCTCTGCCTAGAAATGGGGGGCTGTGCTGGCCGACGTTGGGTCTCGTGCCCACCCTAGAAAAGCAGGTCAACCTCTGACCAGGGGAAGTCATTTATGCCAGGATTCTTTAAAATGCTAAGTTTCATCTATTTTCCACTTGGGTCTATTTTCCATCTTTCCCTCCTAGAAAGATGGCAGTTCCCTTTCCTTAGGGTGCTATTTGGCCCAGTTAAGCCCAGAAATGGGATTCCCCACAGAAACAGATGAGTCAGCATCACTTGCCTGAGGAACAGAGAAATGGGACGCTTTATCAGACCTTTGACTCCACTCCCAAGCCTGACCCGTGGAATACCACCAACCTCAGTGGAGTGCAGCCCACTGGCAACAGCTCAGTGACTGCAAAGAAAACCAGCCCAGCCCAAATCTCTACCGTCTGGGGGCCGTTTCTCCTGCCGTACACCCTGGGCAGTTTGCAAAGGGGATTCGAGGAGTCTAGGAACTCAGGCCCCTGTCAGCTGGACAGGGTTGAGGTGCAGGACTTAACTTGTGCATGTCAGTGCGCAAAGCCTCTGCCTTAGAGGGAAAGCCGGGGATCCCCAGAGGTCCCTAATCTAATGGAAACATCTGGGTAGAGAGTCCTGGCCCCCAGGCATTTTGCACCATCACTTCAACTCGTGTTTGCTTAAAGCAGAGGGGCTAGGCTCACAGTCACAGAGTGAGTGGAGGGGACACGGACATCATGATAGGCAGGGCCCCCCACCCCTCGCTTAGAGCTGAGGATCTCGAGACCCAGAGGAGCTGATCTGTGACAGGTAATAATTAAGGTCTGAGGTACCTTCTTAAACTGACAGAAACATGACTGCATAATTTCCCCTTTAGCCAACCAAGCATCTTTATTTAAAAAGTCAAGTCATGACCATATCCTGTTGATTCATTAAGCCAAATTAAAATTAAACTTCTTCAGGCAACCCTGCCTTTGTTCTCCCAAATTATATACCATTCGAGAGTATGAAGGAGAACTGCCATTTACTGGCTTAATGTCTGGAATTACCTGCATTTCTCTTTGGAGGGGGACACATCCAGGATGTTTTTGCAAGCCTGCCGTAAGAGACAACACCCTCCAACCAAGCACCCCATTCCACGGTCACCTCACCCATTTGTGACTCTTTGACATGCCTCTCCCAGTTTCATCAAAATGCTCAGACAACTCTAAGAATTCCCCAAAGAGGTTTTGCTGATTCCATTAAAACTGCAATGTTATTCCGTCCCCACTGCCCACCCCTAGTATAAATATTTTTAAGCAAGGAGACTAAAAGAGATGGGTTTGAATATCTGTGCTGGTGTCACATCTCTGAAATGTCCTAGATGGATCACCCGAGTGTTGAGGGGACTTTTGATTAACTGTGAAGCAGTTGCAACCAGCTCTTACTCAGGTTCAGTGAAAAAAAAGGAAAACCCGTGCCCAAAACAGCTTGCACAAACCCCATAAGAACCTGCATCTCATCCACGCTGGAAGCAGCCACCCCAACCCGAGTCTGCCGTAGGAAAATCTGAAACTTTGAGCACCAGTGGCTTCACACAAAAGCGAGCAACGGGACAGAGTCAAAGCTGTGTGTTTCCCTCCACTCCCAAAACCCAAACAGCCAGGTGCCATGGCGCCCTCCACTTCATTAAACACAAATCCCAATGTTGCTTTCTTAGACATTTTTCCTATGTAACTGAAGGCAAAACACATTAAATATTTGATCTCGTCTTACTCTGATGAGAGCTAGCAGGCTCATAAATAATCCATTGACCTGGTTCATTTTTCTGGACAAAATTGATCATAAAAATACATACACACAAGCCTTTGTAATGTCTGACTCTTAGAAATTCCACCCCTCTGAAATTCTTTAGAACCCCAACTGAAAAAGAAATTCATTATGCAGAAGACCCAGGGCAGAAAGAAATGTTTCTTAGTGTTCTTTAGCTCCAGAGAGCCTTTTCAAAAGCAAATTTGAACGTACACATTTTTCAAGCAACTGATGGTTACACACTTCAACCATGTAAAACAGCTCGCTGGAGTTTTGGGTTTCACATAAATTCTGAATGACTGAGCATGCATCGGCTCTGCCAGGGAAAACTACCCAAGCGCACGGAGACTCGTCCCACTTACGTGTCATTCAGAGATTTCTCTAGATATTTGGGCATTTGCGTCCACCAGGACTCTCCCCCCAGAGATGCCTGCACACAGCCCCCCTGCACGCGATGGCAGTCAGTGAAGAGCAAACAGAAGCCATGGGTTGAAAGTAAAGCAACTTTTCCTCCCGACCGCAGGACCGTCCTGAAGGGCTTTCCTGGGCTACTGGGCCACCCGAAGCCGGGCAGCCGGGGACGAAGAAGCGCTCCGAGCCGGTCGCCCGCCCGCGTCCCCTTGTCCCCGCGGCCGATTCCGCGCGCGCCCACCCTGCCCAGAGCCCCCGCGCCGGTGCCAGGAGAGGCCGGGCGGGATGAAGTTCGGGAGAAAAGTGGGCATTAGAAGCCGGGAGGAAAGCGGACCCACCTGCCGGGAGTGCGCGGAGGCCGGTCCGGGGCTTCCGAGGCTGGCGATCCTCGCGCCCTCGAGGCACCGGGGCGCCGCTGCCTGTGCCGGCGCCGGCGCCCGCGCGGCCGTATTTGTACTCTCGGCCCCTCACATGGTCTGATCTCTAGATATCCACCGCCAAAGAGCTCTTAAAGAATTTGTGCGTCACTTTTGAGCCGCAGAAACTTTACGTTTCCCCGCGGCTGCGGCTCTGCGTTCCTCCTGGGGAGGGGGAAGGATGGGGGATGGGGGGTGGGCGCGCTCACCGGGGAGGGGCCTCTGGGGGTGGGAGTGGAGAGGGAGCCGGGGCCCGGGGAGGGGAAAGACCCCTTTTCCCCAACACACACACTGATACACACGCACACTCGCTCCCCGAAAGGGGCAGGGCCCTGGGAAGAGAGGGAGCCGGGGGCGGTGAGGGGCGGGCAGCAGGCCGAGAGGAGCTAAGAATCCTGACCCTCGTGCTCGTTAAACTTGAGGGGGAGGAGCTGCTCCACACCCCACAGGTGTAGTTCCTCCCCCAGCAAATTGCTCCCACATTTTTATTTAGTTTTCGGCTCAATGTCACTTTCTCAGAAGGATCTCTCTTGACCACTGACACCACCCCCCCATCACCCTCACCCCGCATCCTGCCCTATTTTCCTTCCTGGGACTTAGACCCTGGCCCTTCGTCCGGCTCTATCGCTGGGAGGTGAGCTCAGCCAGAAGGGACCTTGTTTAATTCCTCGCCCTCCCCGGTGCCTCCAATAAAGCCCAGCCTAATGGCTCACTTGCAGAAGGAATGAATGAATGAAGAATTCTTTCCCATTTTGTTAACCAGCTACAGTTAAAAGCAATATCAGAACAGTGGGTGGTGATCTGGAAAACGTAGTATATGCCTGTGGTGTTGGGCGAGTGGGTGAATTGTTAACAATATTTTAATTATCTGAAGAGGGTCAACAGGAGCCTATTGTGTTGAACCATGTGAATACATTGCTTCGATAATTTTTTAAAATTGAGTTTAAAAGTGAACTTAATGTTATTATATTTTCAGTAAAATTATCTTTTACATTTGAAAAGAACAGATGCAGTACTTGCTCTGGGATGTCCCTGAAGCTGAGATGGGAGGGTGAGGGCTGACCACCTACTTCTCCCTAGAGGAGGCCAGGGTCCCAGCCAAGTAGAAAGCAGAACAGAAACAACAATTGCAAGTTTGCAGCCCCTGTACTTGGACGGAACGGAACCCAGAAAGCTGAGCTGGCAGCCAGCTGAGTTGAGCTGGAGTCTGCAGGGACTGAGTTTGAACAACTCCGTTCCCGGGCGTGGGCGGTGCCCCAACCTGGGAGGAATCAATGTGAGGTTTTGGCGCCACCTAGATGTCAGGGTGGCGATTGCAAGGAAAGCGGGACGGGCTTCAGAGAGCACCGGGCTGCTCTGGTGAGCTGGCTGGCGATTCCCGGACAATCTTGGGCATTTCATCCCGCGGCCAGATCCTGGGTTGACAGGGTCCACATTAGGCAGCGCCTCCCTGCAGATGAACACAATGTGTGAGCACTGTGTGAACAGGGACTACCCAAGTGTAAGGTTGTGGTTCTGAAGAGGGGACTGGGGGCAGTGGGTGACTCCAGCCCTTGGATAAGGCTCTTGTCTCTCCACCCAGTCTGTCCTCCACGTTGGGTCAACGTGACTTTTTTTTTAAAGAATTTTTGTTGATGTGGACCTTTTTTTTTTTTTTTTTTTTTTTTTTGCGGTACGCGGGCCTCCCACCGCTGTGGCCTCTCCCACTGCGGAGCACAGGCCCCGGACACGCAGGCCCAGCGGCCACGGCCCACAGGCCCAGCCGCTCCGCGGCACGTGGGATCCTCCCGGACCGGGGCACGAACCCGCGTCCCCCATATCGGCAGGCGGACTCCCAACCACTGCGCCACCAGGGAAGCCCAATGTGGACCATTTTTAAAGGCTTTATTGAATTTGTCACAATATTTCTTCTGTTTTATGATTTGGTTTTTTGGCCACGCAGCATGTGGGATCTTAGCTCCCTGGCCAGGGATCGAACCCACACACCCTGCAGTGGAAGGTGAAGTCTTAACCACTGGACTGCCAGGAAAGCCCCCTCAACATGACTTTTTAAACACCATTCCAGAGTCTCATGAACCTGTTGAACACTCCTGGCCTTCTTTCGAGGACCTAATACCCATTCCTGCCCAGCCACCCCGGCCCCTCTCAGAACTGCTGTTTTGGGGGGGGGGGCGGTGCTGGCCTAGAGAGTGGGACTCCCGCGGACCTGGGTTAAATCCCAGCTATGCCCCTGTGCTGTCCGTGGGGGTTTGTTCCCACACAAGGTGAATGCCTTCATCTCAGCCAGTGCGGCCTTCAGCTCCTTTGTGTGTAAAATAGAGATCACAAGGATGGCGGGCACCGCCCAGCCGCAGGGAGGGAAGGGGCTGGTGTGTGCAGTAACACCAGGGCCCTCTCCACCCAGGGAGACCCCACCCTCCCTCCCTCCTCGGCCTTGGACCACCCCAGGCCAGTCTTCTCCCCACTCGCTCCCTGGCTGAGGGGTGCTATCAGTAAAAGGCATTGGGATTACCCAGTCTGGACCCTTCCCTTGTTCCTCACCGCCTCCCTGGCACAGTCCATACAGAACTATGGCAAACGGTCCATCCCCTCTCAACACATGTGCTGTCGCTTCTTCTTGTCCCTGTGGGTCTCATCCCACAGAGACCAGTTGGCCTCAGCTGCCCCTCTTCCCCTCAACAAATCCAGCCTCTCTCCTCCCTAAAGCGAAGTCTTCCCTGTCTTGCTTCCCATGCTCGTTGGCACATCTGCCATTTCTCCAGCATCCAGACTCCCTCCCTGGTGGAGCTCCTTAGTTCCGGCACCTGGTCCCACTGCCAGCGGGGGGGCTCCACTCGACTTTCCTCACCTCCCTATCGGGGTGAGTGGACAGACATCATCCACTGCCCAAGAGAGGGCAGCCCTGTACCCTTCCCAGCTGTCCACCTCCATCAAAGCTCCTTCCCGACTGAGCACCTGCTCCACGCCAGGCCCCGAGGAGGACACGCCCTCTGCCCTTGGGGGTCAGGGAGAAGGGCTGTGCTGAGCAAGGAAGGCCTTTGGGAGCCCTGAGCGGGAGAGGCATTGACGAAAGCAGTGTTCTGGGGGAGGACTGACATGGGCTAGAGGAAGCAGACGGGTTCCTTAGACCGTGAGTGCAGGTGTGAAGCAGGTGTGAGGCAGGCAGGCACCAGCACACACAGGGAAGAGACGGGAGTCAGACACCGAAGGAGAACCTGTGGGGCTCGGCGGCTGTTGTCTGGGGAAAACGGTGCATCTGTCAATGATGCCGTGAACCTGAGCGATCGTGGTTCAGCAGGACTTTCTCTTTGTTCCACTAGCTCTAGATCAGAAATAGCAAGGCCTCCGGCCTGCTACGAGGCTGCAGAATAAACACAGTCTCGCTTTGAGAGGTAAAGAGCACGTTTAAGTATTTCCCTCTCCCCAGCTCTCTCTCCCTCACCACACACAGACACCGCCACCAAGGAGACCCACTTCCTGCGCGTCTCAAGGCCCAGCAACTGTTCCCCTGTGGAGCCAGGCTGGAACACACGATGTAAATCACAATGATGGAAGACAAGGCCCACCCACCCCTTCTTGTGGGCTGTTTCTCAGTAACCCAGTCTTTAGAGTCTCACAGGACCCCCTTGTTTCTCCTGGGATGTGGCACAGTTTTGGTGATGGGGTCCACGGTCAACCATGCGAGGGGTACAGCACCTCCAGGGCAGGATTCGCTGCCACTGTGAACCCTGGGCTCATGCCCACAGAGATCTACGTAGGAGTCCCCCGTGGGAGGCTGTCTCTGATCCAGATGAAGCAAGGCCAAGGGGAGGAGACGAAAATCCCTTTCAGGAGTGCCAGGAACATGACATGCAGGGGGTGTGGGAGAGGAATGCCCCGAGGAAGGCAGAAAACATTTGGAAGTAGATGACTTGTGTCTTTGGTCACCTTTTCCTGGCCTCCTCTCTCCCATTCCTTATGAGCCTACTGCCTTTGCTAAACAAACCCTGTTCCGCCAGATTTTACAGGTATCGTGACTTCCGCATGCTCTTTCTATGATATTTTTGAACGAAGGTTTTTGGTTTTTACTTCCTTGCTACAGGACTCCCTCCCCTGACTCTAAACACCTTAGCTAGGGCCACATTCTGGAGGGCAGCTGTTTTTACCTTCCACCTTGGCTGAGAAGTCGCAGCCGGGAGAAGCACAGAGTAACAGGGCGGGACCCCAGGTCTGTGCACGCACAGACCTGTGAGAGCCCTCAGGTGTCTCCTAAATGCCCACCTCCTCCGTTAGGCTCTTGAGTTCCCAAGGGAAGGGGCTCTGCCTCTCTCCACGTCTCAACACCCAGCATACAGCAGGCCCCATAAACAAGAACTGGCAATGAACGACTAGGAAAATGCCTTTCACTCTTAGCTAGACTTAAAGTGTCCTAAGAACCAGTGCCCTTGGCACTGGTGAGTAAACCGTGGCATATCTGACAATGGAGAAACAGCCAGCAGTGAAAGGAGTGAGGCAGTTTTCTCTGCGTATTGAAATTGCTTTAAGTATGTAGAAGAAACTGGGAATCTAAGTGCCTTGGAGGAAAGGGACATTAAAAGTAGAAGGGCACCCTGCTTTTTCACTGTATTCCCTTGTGTACTACTTAAATATTTGCCATGTGTAGGTAATATTTTTATAAAACCTTTTCAGAAAGGCAACATTGTAAAACATTTATAAAAGTTTAAAAAAAGGAAGAAAGAAAAACAAGAGAGGGGAAAGGAAGAACACAGGACGATGTTATAAGGGCCCCAAGCTTGTGGCAAAGCAGGGGAAAAGCCTGGAAGATTCTCAGCTCCACTTCACGCAGTGCAGACATGTTTCCTTCCCAAACGGGGCCAAATTACTCAGGACCACTGTAATTTTCTTTTGTTCCTTTAGGGAGGAGGCAAATATTTTCTCTAATTTTCTAACAAGGATGCTGGGAGCCAAGAGGTGACATCCAGGGCTTTGCTCAGGATCCGATCAAGAGGGACAGGACTATTTTTAGAACCAAGTCCTCTGCTTCCAGCCCCTGAAGTCATTCCTCACCTGCTCTGTCCCGCTCCCAGCTTTCTTGGCCTGCTCAGGATTACAAAACACTCACCCTCTCTTTAGTTCTTCTTCCCCTCCAGGAACTTCAAGATAACTTGGGCCTCTGCATATAGGGAGATTTTCCCTTAGTCTCTTCTTGGAAAACTGATCACCCTCATCCTTGATGTCTGTGGTCACTGTGGTCAGAAGTTAGTCTAAAACTGGTCAGCTTTTCTTCTCCTTCTCCAACTTCAAGCTCTTTCCTAACAATTATGCTATTTACTGGAAAACTTCAGACAAGTCATCTGCTTTTGCCACCGGCTCGTGTATATACATCTTATATTCCCAACTCCACGGCACGTTTCTGGAGAGCAGGGAATTGCTTTAAGCCCCAGGGGGCCTCACACAGTGGACACACCGGAGAAGCTCTGTGAGAACTGGTTATTACCAATGGCTCCCACTTACTAGGCCTCTATCTCCCAGGCACATTATCTGCAGCCTCTTTTGTTTTTTTCCTACCACATATGGGTAATATGCCGTCTGTTCAACCCTTTGGCTATATTTTGCTGTGTTATTTAAAATACAGTTCTCCTTTTCAAGCTGTGACTTTTCCTATTTAACCCATTTCAAAATGCTTTTCAATAAAGATGGTATGGAGACTGAGGCTCAGAGAGGTTTGGTGACTTGTCCCTGCTTACATGGCTCCAAGCAGCTCAGCCAAGCCGTCTGCCTGAGTCCGAAGTCTCTGGGACACTCACTCTGCTGGGCTGATTTGAAGAAAGAAAGGTGCAAGCAGTGAAAACAGTGGAGTAAAGTTTTGAGGGTCTCCCCCTCTCTTCTATTCCCCTCATGCCAGTCACCGGGAAAGCTAGACCTTTCTGTTAAGCACTGAAACATGAAGATCCACGGGGACTTTGTTCTCATTCTAATTGTCACTACTCAGAAAGTTATCGGGAAGCCCACTGCGGATCTATGCATAAACTTATTTTTTTTTTCCCTTTGGCTGCGCTGGGTCTTCATTGCTGCGCGAGGGCTTTTCTCTAGTTGCGGCAAGCGGGGGCTACTCTTCGTTGCGGGGTGCAGGCTTCTCATTGTGGTGGCTTCTCTTGTCGCGGAGCACGAGCTCTAGGCACGTGGGTTTCAGTAGTTGTGGCACATGGTCTCAGTAGTTGTGGCTCGCAGGCTCTAGAGCGCAGGCTCAGTAGTTGTGGTGCACGGGCTCAGTTGCTCCGCGGCACGCGGGATCTTCCCGGACCGGGGCACGAACCCGCGTCCCCTGCATCGGCAGGCGGACTCTCAACCACTGTGCCA
>RJWK010072278.1:0-10498 GCA_004363435.1 Platanista minor
TGGAATTGAGGATATGGGGAGGGAGAAGGGTAAGCTGTGACAAAGTGAGAGAGTGGCATCGACATATATACACTAGCAAAGCTAAAATGGATGGCTAGTTGGAAGCTGCTGCATAGCACAGGGAGATCAGCTCGGTGCTTTGTGACCACCTGGATGGGTGGGATAGGGAGGGTGGGAGGGAGGGAGATGCAAGAGGGAGGAGATAAGGGAACATATGTATATGTATAATTGCTTCACTTTGTTATAAAGCAGAAACAACACGATTGTAAAAAAAAAAAATTAAACTCATCAGGATGGTTATTTAAAAAAAACAAAAAAAGCAAGGCACAGAAAACTAACATTGACAATGTGATGAACCATATTACCTGCATCCTACTTTGGTTCTCTTCTACTTATTAGTCCTAGAACATCTATGGGTATCTGTTGTTTTAGAGATATAGTGATGAGAGAAACAGCCTCTAATTTCTTATTAACTATAAAATCATGAATAAATATGTTATAACTATCCCATCTGATTTTTCCCAATCAATTTTCAACTTGATTTCATTTCAGGGTTAATACTCAGGGTCATTTTATATGCGGAAAATGTCCCTGAACTGAATTTGTTGCCTCTCAGTCTCTCAACAGGCTTACTACTCCTGGATCAGAATTTTAATTGCACTAACATTAAAGGCTACATTTTTTTTCTGGTTAGGGGGCTGGCAATTAACCCTAATAATATGTGAGTTGTGGCACAGCCTTAAATTCTTTCAGTAGATTGATAGCTGCTTAAAGGAAAACACAGTGGTAATATATTTTTTTCTCTTTTTGCTTAAACAAAAGACATTTATTTTGTCACAGCTCTGCAGGATAGAAATCTAAGATCAAGGTGTCAGCAGGAATGGTTCCTCCTAAGGCCTATATCCTTGGCTTGTAGATGACCATCTCCTCCCTATACCTTCACATGGTCTTTGCTATGTGCATGTCTGTGCCCTAATCTCTTCTTTTTTTTCAAATTGAGGGATAATTGACATGTAACATTATATTAATTTTAGGTGTACAACATGATTCAATATTAGTATATACTGCAAAATGATCACCACAATAAATCTAGCTAACATTCGTCACCATATATAGTTACAAAATTTTTTCTTGTGAATGAGAACTTTTAAGATATCCTCTCTTAGCAACTTTCAAATATGCAATACAATATCATTAACTGTCATTGCCAAGCTGTACATTATACCTATAGGACTTATTTTTTAACTGGATGTTTGTATCTGGTGATCACCTTCATCCATTTCACCAACTCCCTCCATCCTCCATTCCATACTTCTGGCAACCACCAATCTGTTTTTTGTTTTTAAGTTCATTTTTGTTTGTATTTTTGTTTCAGATTCCACATATAAGATCATACAGTATCTTTTTTTTTTTTTTTTTTTTTTTTTGCGGTACGCGGGCTTCTCACTGTTGTGTCCTCTCCCGTTGCAGAGCACAGGATCCAGATGCGCAGGCTCAGCGGCCACGGCTCATGGGCCTAGCCATTCCGCGGCATGTGGGATCTTCCTGGACTGGGGCACGAACCCGTGTCCCCTGCATCGGCAGGCGGACTCTCAACCACTGCACCACCTGGGAAGCCCCAGATCATACAGTACCTTTGTCTGACTTGTTTCACTTAGCACAATGCCTTCAATGTCCATCCATGTTGTCACAAATGGCAAGATTTCATTCATTTTTTATAGCTGAATAATATTCCGTTGTGTATAAATACCACATCTTCTTTATCCACTCATCCATCAATGGACACTCAGGTTGTTTGTATATCCTGGCTATTTTAAACAATGCTGCAATGAACGTGGGGATGCAGATATCTTTTTGAGTTGGTGTTTATTTTTTTTCAGATAAATACCCAGAGTGGAACTGCTGGATCATATGGTAGTTCTATTTTTAATTTTTTGAGTAACCTCCATATTGTTTTCCACAGTGGCTACACCAGTTTACATTCCCAGCATCACTGCACAAAAGTTCCCTTTTCTCCACATCCTCACCAGTACTTGTTATCCCTTGTCTTTTTCTTTTTTTTTTTCTTTCTTTTTTTTTTTTTTTGTGGTACGTGGGCCTCTGGCTGTTGTGGCCTCTCCTGTTGCGGAGCACAGGCTCCGGACGCGCAGGCTCTGCGGCCATGGCTCACGGGCCCAGCCGCTCCGCGGCATGTGGGGTCTTGCCGGACTGGGGCACGAACCCATGTCCCCTGCATCGGCAGGCGGACTCTCAACAACTGTGCCACCAGGAAAGCCCTCCCTCGTCTTTTTGATAGTAGCCATTTAACAGATGTGAGCTGATATCTCATTGTGGTCTTGATATACATTTCCCTGATGATTAGTGATGCTGAACACCTTTTTATGTACCTGTTGGTCATTTGTGTTTCTTCTTTGGAAAAATGTCCATTCAGGTCCTTTGCCCATTTTTTAACCAGACTATTTTTTTTGTTTTTTGATATTAAGTTGTTTAAGTTCCTTGTGTATTTTGGATATTAACCCCTTGTCAGATACATGGTTTGCAATGGATGTGTTAACTAACCTTACTGTGGTAATCATTTCTCAATATATACATATATCAAATCATAATGTTGTACAACTTAAACTTATATAATATTATATGTCAATTATATCTCAATAAAGCTGGAAAAAAAGAGAGAGGAAATAGGAGTATAGAACAAACAGGACAAATTGAATGCACTTAAAAAATGGTAGATTTCAATATAAAAAGCAATTATATTACATATAAATGGAATAAGTGCTTCAATTATAAGAAAAATATGATCAGACTACATAAAGAAAATTATAACCCTATGCTATTACAAGAGACATCTAAAATAAAAAGATACAGAAACCTTGAAAAAAAAAAGACCCTATAAATGCTAATCAAAGGAAAACTGATATAGTTAGATTAATATCAGAGAAACTAGACTATTAAGAGAAAGCATTATCAGTGATACAGAGAAAAATTTCAAAATAATAAATTCAATTCACCAGGAAACTATTTATATCTATCTAAAATTATGTCTTCAAAATATGCAAGGCAAGAATTAACAGAACTAATAAAATATGATCTAAATAAATGGAGAGAGAAAATGTTTCATAGATTGAAATACTCATTATTGTAAAGCTGATGATTTTTTCCAAACTGATTTTAAGAATTAATGCACTCATAATCAAAATCCCAACAAGTATTTTCTGGAACTTCACAAGTGGATTTTAAATTTTATGTAGAAATGCAACCATTATCTATAAATAAATTTTTTTTCAATCCCATATTTTATTTATACATCCATGTTTTAATTTACTGATTTTAATCTTCAGAATGATATTGAATAGAAGGTGCTCTGCTGGACCTCCTTGTCTTGATACTGATCTCAGAGGAATCAATATCATTAAACTGATGCTTTAAAAAACTTTTTTTTTATCAGAGTTAAGGGAGTTCTCTCATAGTCATTGTTTTCTACATTTTTCTATAATGAATATACGTTTTTCAAAAATGTTTTGAAAAACACTGTTTAGATTATACTAAACAGTGTATATAATCTATACGCTGTTTAGATTATATACGGGTTTTCTTTTTTATTCCATTACTGCAATGAATTACACTGACTGGCTTTCATATATATGTATCAACCTTGTTTTCCTAAAATAGAGCTACAAGGTCATGGCATATTATCATTTTTATGTATTGCTTGATGTGACTTGATAACATGTCATTTTAAAAGATTTACATCCATGTTTATGGGTGAGATTGACCTATACTTTTTCTTTTAATGTCCCTGTCAGGTGTTAATATTAAGATCTGCTAACTTTATAAACTGAGTTGGCAAGTATTTCCTCCTCCTTCCCCCTTTATTTTTGGTCTCTGAGGTTTTTTTCTTTTTCTTTTTTTTTTTTTAGATTGCTGTTTTTCTTAAATATATACTAGAAGAAAGGTATGTTAAAATATCCCACTGTGGGGCTTCCCTGGTGGCGCAGTGGCCGAGAGTCCGCCTGCCTATGCAGGGGACATGGGTTCGTGCCCCGGTCCGGGAAGATCCCATGTGCCGCGGAGCAGCTGGGCCCGTGAGCCATGGACACTGAGCCTGCACGTCCAGAGCTTGTGCTCCGCAAGGGGAGAGGCCACAGCGGTGAGAGGCCCGCATACAGCAAAAAAAAAAAAAATATATATATATATATATATATATATATATCCCACTGTGAATATGATTTGTCTAGTTTTCTTTTTAGTTTTGTCAATATTTGTTTTATGCAACATATACGTTTAGAATTATTACCCCTTATTAATAAAATTTATATATATTATAAAATAACCCAACTTGTTTTTAACAATGTTCCTTGCCTTTGTCTGATATTAATCTAGCAAGATAAGCTTTCTTGTTAGCATTTGTATTATATACCTTTCTACCCTCTTTTCTTTCAAATGTTCCATGTCTTATATCTTATGTGCATCACTTGTAAGCAGCATATAGCTGTTGTCTCTTAATATAGTCTCACAACCTTTATTTTCTGGTAGCATCAGGTAGTTCATTTACATTTAATATCATGACTGATATACTTGCAATTAAATCTACATCTTATTAACTTTTTTCTATTTGTCTTGTCTATACTCTGTTCCTTTTCCTCTCCTTACTTGTCTAATTTTGGATCAATTACCTTTTAGTATTCCATTTTCCTCTCCATTAACTCAGTAGTTGACCATCATGTACTCTTCTGTCAGTGATTTCACTAGATTAAAACATTCCTCCTATCTTTACCAAGTCTAATGTTCCTTGCTACTCTCCCTCTTTTCCCATGTCAATTCAGGAACCATACAACAACTACAGTATTTCTTCCATCTCTTGACCTACATGCTATTATTGTTATGTATTTTAATTCTATATCTATTTTGAATGACAGCTGACTTGATTTCACTGCTTTATATAGTAATATTGATGGATTTACCCTCATAGCTACAAGAAAAAAGGCCATATATGATAAACCCACAGCTCGCTCAATACTCAACAGTGAAAAGTTGAAAACACTTCCTCTAAGATCAGCAAAAGAGATTGGTTCAAGATGGTGGAATGAGAGGACATGCACTCACTCCCTCTTGCGAGAGCACCATATTCACAACAAACTGCTGAAAAATCATTAAAAGGAAGACACTAGAACTCACCAAAAAAGATACCACACATCCAAATACAAAGGAGAAACCACAGTGAGACAGTAGGAGGGGGGAAATCACAATAAAATCAAATGCCATAAGTGCTGGTGGGTGACTCACAAACTGGAGAACACACACCACAGAAGTCCATCCACTGGAGTGAAGGTTCTGAGCCTCATGTCAGGCTTCCCAACCTGGGGTCAGGCAATGGGAGGAAGAATTCCTAGAGAATCAGATTTTGAAGGCTAGCAGGATTTGATTGCTGGACTTTGACAGGATGGGGGAAACAGACACTATACTCTTGGAGAGCACACACAAAGTAGTGTGCGCTTCAGGACCCAGGGGAAGGACAGTGACCCCATAGGACACTGAACCAGACCCACCTGCTAGTGTTGGAAGGTCTCCTGCAGAGTAGGGTGGTGGCTGTGGCTCACTGTGCGGACAAGGACACTGGAAGCAGAAGTTCTGGGATGTACTCCTTGACTTGAGCACTCCGAGAGTCCGCCATTAACCCCAGCAAAGAGCAGCATAGGCTCCAGTGTTGGGTCGCCTCAGACCAAACAACCAACAGGGAGGGAACCCAGCTGCACCCATCAGCAGAAAAGCAGATTAAAGTTTTACTGAGCTCTGCTCACCAGAGCAACACCCAGCTCTACCCACCACCAGTCCCTTCCATCAGGAAACATGCACAAGACTCTTAGATAGGCTCATCCACTAGAGAGCAGACAGCAGAAGCAAGAAGAACTATAATCCTGCAGCCTGTGGAAATAAAACCACATTCACAGAAAGATAGACAAGATGAAAAGGCAGAGGGCTATATACCACATAAAGGAACAAGATAAAACCACAGAAAAACAACTAAATGAAGTGGAGATAGGCATCCTTCCAGAAAAAGAATTCAGAATAATGATAGTGAACATGACCCAGGACCTCAGAAAACGAATGGAGGCAAAGATCGAGAAGATGCAAGAAATGTTTAACAAAGACCTAGAATAATTAAGGTACAAACAAACAGAGATGAACAATACAATAACTGAAATGAAAACTACACTAGAAGGAATCAATAGCAGAATAACTGAGGCAGAAGAACGGATAAGTGACCTGGAAGACAGAATGGTGGAATTCACTGCTGTGGAACAGAATAAAGAAAAAAGAATGAAAAGGAATGAAGACAGCCTAAGAGACCTCTGGGACAACATTAAAGGCAACAACATTCACATTATAGGGGTCCCAGAAGGAGAAGAGAGAGAGAAAGGACCAGAGAAAATATGTGAAGAGATTATGGTCAAAAACTTCCCTAACATGAAAAAGGAAATAGCCACACAGGTCCAGGAAGCGCAGTGAGTCCCATACAGGAAAAACTCAAGGAGAACATGCTGAGACACATAGTAATTAAATTGGCAAAAGTTAAAGAGAAAGAAAAATTACTGAAAGCAGCAAGGGAAAAAAGACAAATAACATACAAGGGAACTCCCATAAGGTTAACAGCTAATTTCTCAGCAGAAACTCTACAAGCCAGAAGGGAGTGGCATGATATACTTAAAGTGATGAAAGGGAAGAAGCTACAACCAAGGTTACTCTAGGATCTCATTCACATTCGAAGGAGAAATCAAAAACTTTACAGACAAGCAAAAGCTAAGAGAATTCAGCACCACCAAACCAGCTCTACAACAAATGCTAAAGGAACTTCTTTAAGTGGGAAACACAAGAGAAGAAAAGGACCTGCAAAAACAAACCCAAAACAATTAAGAAAATGTCAGAGGAACATGCATATCGATAACTACCTTAAACGTGAATGCATTAAATGCTCCAACCAAAAGACACAGGCTTGCTGAATGGATACAAAAACAAGCCCCATCTATATGCTGTCTACAAGAGACCCACTTCATACCTAGGGACACATACAAACTGAAAGTGAGGGGATGGAAAAAGATATTCCATGCAAATGGAAATCAAAAGAAAGCTGGAGTAGCAATACTCATATTAGATAAATTAGACTTTAAAACAAAGAATGTTACAGGAGACAAGGAAGGACACTGCGTAATGATTAAAGGATCAATCCAAGAAGATATAACAATTATAAATATATATGCACCCAACATAGGAGCACCTCAATACATAAGGCAACTGCTAACAGCTATAAAAGAGGAAACTGACAGTAACACAATAATAGTGGGGGACGTTAACACCTCACTTACACCAATGGCCAGATCATCCAAAATGAAAATAAATGAGGAAACAGAAGCTTTAAATGACACATTAGACCAGGTAGATTTAATTGACATTCATAAGACATTCCATCCAAAAACAGCAGATTACACTTTCTTCTCAAGTGTGCATGGAACATTCTCCAGGATAGATCACATCTTGGGTCACAAATCAAGCCTCAGTAAATTTAGGAAAAATGAAATAATATCAAGCAACTTTTCTGATCAGAATGCTATGAGATTAGAAATGAATTACAGGGAAAAAAACTTAAAAAACCCAAACCTATGGAGGCTAAACAATACACTACTAAATAAGCAAGAGATCACTGAAGAAATCAAAGAGGCAATCAAAAAATAACTAGAGACAAATGACAATGAAAGCACAACGATTCAAAACCTATGGTATGCAGCAAAAGCAGTTCTAAGAGGGAAGTTTATAGCAATACAATCATACCTCAAGAAACGAGAAAAATCTCAAGTAAACAATCTAACCTTACACCTAAGGGAACTAGAGAAAGAAGAACAAACAAAACCCAAAGTTAGCAGAAGGAAAGAAATCATAAAGATCAGAGCAGAAATAAATGAAATAGAATCAAAGAAAACAAAACCAGAGATCAATGAAATTAAAAGCTGGCTCCTTGAGATGATAAACAAAATTGATAAACCATTAGCCAGACTCATCAAGAAAAAGAGGGAGAGGACTCAAATCAATAAAATTAGAAATCAACAAAAAGAAGTTACAACAAACACCACAGAAATACAAAGCATCCTAAAAGACTACTACAAGCAACTCTATGCCAATAATATGGACAACCTGGAAGTAATGGACAAATTCTTAGGAAGATATAACCTTCCAAGACTGAACCAGGAAGAAACAGAAAATATGAACAGACCGGTCACAAGTAATGAAATTGAAACTGTGATTAAAAATCTTCCAACAAGGGCTTCCCTGGTGGCGCAGTGGTTGAGAGTCCACCTGCCGATGCAGGGGACACGGGTTCGTGCCCCAGTCCGGGAGGATCCCATATGCCGCAGAGCAGCTGGGCCTGTGAGTCATGGCCGCTGAGCCTGTGCGTCCGGAGCCTGTGCTCCGCAACGGGAGAGGCCACAACAGCAAGAGGCCCGCGTACCGCAAAAAAAAAATAAAATTTTCCAACAAACAAAAGTCCAGGACCAGATGGCTTCACAGGTGAATTCTATCAAACATTTAGAGAAGAGCTAACACCCATTGCTCTCAAACTCTTCCAAAAACTTCCAGAGGAAAGAACACTCCCAAAATCATTCTATGAGGCCACCATCACCCTGATACCAAAACCAGACAAAGACATTACAAAAAAAAGAAAATTACAGACCAATGTCACTGGTGAATACAGATGCAAAAATCCTTAACAAAATACTAGCAAACAGAATCCAACAACACATTCAAAGGATCATATGCCACGATCAAGTGGGATTTATCCCAGGGATTCAAGGATTCTTAAATATATGCAAATCAATCAATGTGATACACCATATTAACAAATTGAAGAATAAAAACCATATGATCACCTCAATAGATGCAGAAAAAGCTTGTGACAAAATTCAACACCCATTTATGATAAAAACTCTCCAGAAAGTGGGCATAGAGGGAACCTATCTCAACATAATAAAGGCCATATACGAAAAAACCCACAGCAAACATTCTCAATGGTGAAAAACTGAAAGCAGTTCCTCTAAGATCAGGAACAATAAAAGGATGTCCACTCTCAGCACTATTATTCAACATAGTTTTGGAAGTCCTAGCCATGGCAGTAAGAGAAGAAAAAGAAATAAAAGGAATACAAATTGGAAAAGAAAAAGTAAAACTGTCACTGTTTGCAGATGACATGATACTATACATAGAGAATCCTAAAAATGCCACCAGAAAACTAGAAGAGCTAATCAATGAATTTGGTAAAGTTGCAGTATACAACATTAATGCACAGAAATCTCTTGCATTCCTATATACTAATGATGAAAGATCTGAAAGAGATATTATGGAAACACTCCCATTTACCAGTGCAACAAAAAGAATAAAATACCTAGGAATAAACCTACCTAGGGAGACAAAAGACCTTTATGCAGAAAAGTATAAGACACTTATGAAAGAAATTAAAGATGATACCGGGCTTCCCTGGTGGTGCAGTGGTTGAGAGTCCGCCTGCCGATGCAGGGGACACGGGTTCGTGCCCTGGTCCGGGAGGATCCCACATGCCGCGGAGCGGCTGGGCCCGTGAGCCATGGCCGCTGAGCCTGTGCGTCCGGAGCCTGTGCTCCGCAACGGGAGAGGCCACAACAGCGAGAGGCCCGCGTACTGCAAAAAAAAAAAAAAAGATGATACCAAGAGATGGAGAGATATACAATGTTCTTGGATTGGAAGACTCAAGATGGTGAAAATGACTATACTACCCAAAGCAATCTACAGATTCAATGCAATCCCTATCAAATTACCAATGGCATTTTTTACAGAACTAGAACAAATCATCTTAAAATTTGTATGGAAACAAAAGATCCCGAATAGCCAAAGCAGTCTTGAGGGAAAAAAAACAGAGCTGGAGGAATTAGACTCCCTGACTTCAGACTATACTACAAAGCTACAGTAATCAAGACAATATGGTACTGGCACAAAAACAGAAACAAAGATCAATGGAACAAGATAGAAAGCCCAGAGATAAACCCACGTACCTATGGTCAATTAATCTATGACAAAGGAGGCAAAGCTATACAATGGAGAAAAGACAGTCTCTTCAATAAGTGGTGCTGGGAAAACTGGACAGCTACATGAAAAAGAATGAAATTAGAACACTCCCTAACTCCATACACAAAAATAAAGTGAAATGGATTAGAGACCTAAACGTAAGACCAGACACTATAAAACTCTTAGAGGAAAACACAGGAAGAACACGCTTTGACATAAATCACAGCAAGACCTTTTTTGATCCACCTCCTAGAGTAATGGAAATAAAAACAAAAATAAACATATGGGACCTAATGAAACTTCAAAGCTTTTGCACAGCAAAGGAAACCATAAACAAGACCAAAAGACAACCCTCAGAATGGGAGAAAATATTTGCAAATGAAGCAACTGACAAAGGATTAATCTCCAA
>RJWK010072279.1:0-10495 GCA_004363435.1 Platanista minor
CTAGCTTTCTTTCGTCATTTTGGTTTTTTTGGTCATTTTCTCTTATGTATTTTTGGGGGACTTTCCCATGTTTTTTTCTACATCATCGTCTCCATTTTCCACACTGCCAACTGATTGCCTTCGATGTCAATTTTGGTTCCGTTATTCCACTTAAAAGAATCATCCCCTTTCTACCTATGAAAACTAGACATCCATTAGAAAAATGGAAGAGACGCAGAAATATTTAGGGGCAGCTTCCTCCCAGTGTTATTTTAATGCCTATGTGTTTGTGTGTGTGTGTGTGTGAATGTGTGCGTGTGTGTGTGTGTACATAATATAAACAAAACTGGGATAATGCAACACATCATACAGATTTTCTGTGTGGTGTTTTACTTACTATTTTATTGTGAGCATTTCCCATTGTTAAACAGTCTTTGAGAATATTATTATTTCATGATTTTCTATGACGTGTCACAATGTATATAAATAGGAGATACAGAATGTATATTGTGTCACGTCTTTCACTCTTATAAATCATATTTCAAAGGACACCCTTTAGGATGAAGGTTAACAATCTCCTAAGAAGATCCTCAGCTTTCTGCTGTGGCTCCCCTGGTTGAGTCCATATTCACCACACATGCTCCACCAAAAATCAAAACCAAACAAAAAAGTTTTTCTGGGTCACTGGAGATTATAACTAAAATAATTTCACATTCAATTCTTTTCAGCCACCCAAGCTGATTCCTCTAGTTTGATACTTCTCAAAAATCTTAACAACTACCCTGTCAGTCAAGGTGTGTGTATTATAATAATAGCTACATTGTATTGCACACCCACTCTGAGCTAGGCTGTGTTTTAGTTTTATTTCTTGTGTTTCATGTGCTCATTTTTCAACCTCCAAATATTTATGAGGCTTGATTGGATTATCAACGACCTTTTTCATAGCTGAGGAAACCGAGGCCCAGGAACATCACGCATGGGACCCAAGGGCAGGAGCTATTTAGAGGCAAGGCTGGTGCACATGTGAGCTGGACCCACGAGTGTTCCACCAGCCTGTCCCTGACCCTTTGCTTGGGTGAGTGTGCAGAGGTGGGCATGCTGCCATGGGCTCCATCTTTAAATTATCTCTTCTTTGAAAGACAATCCCATTTTCCAGAAACAGCAGAAGCCCCGGCATTTGGTTATAGGAATAATTCTGACATCACTCAGCCCAGGATTTAATTCAGTCCCCCTTGGAGCCCACCCACCCAGTATGAGGCAGGAATCCCTCACTTCCCACTGACAAGGCTGATTGTCTGTAATTTGCGAGGTCCTGGAGCGCCTGAGCATGCTGACAAGACGGGGGACCTGGATGCGGGGATACGGGTTGGGGGGGAGCCCCTCAGAGGCATAATCACAGCTGCTGGGCGTCGGCACCGTGACGGGCGTCTGCACCAAACGGCAAATCATCCTTTGATCTGGACAAACGGGGCCATGAAAATGGTCTCTTAATTGGGTTTGAAAGCTCTCTTGGAAGAAAAGCCCATTTCCCGCCGTGTATGGGGTGACACTTGAAAACCCAGAAGATGAAAGGACATTTCTGCTCCCAGCATTCACAGCCGAGCGGCCGCGCTCACCGCATTTCTTTCTGCCTCTTAGCGGCTTTGCCATGGCAACCTTTGTCTGAGGCAGGAAAGCAAAGGTATCATTACTGCTCTCGGAACAAGAGCAGCTGCCCATGCCCCTACCTCGGCCCAGATCTGCTTCCAGCGGAGTCCTGGAGACCCGCTCATTCTCCCATCCCGGTCCCCGAGCCACGACACTTATGGATGCCTGGCTGACAATTATTTCACTGGGCAACTGTTTGTTTGTTTGTTTCGAGTTTTATTTTCAATTCTTCTTGTCAACACATCTCCTTAATGTTGACTGTATTTAGTGAAACTTCCTTTAGAAGTGTGTAATGACCCTTTCAGCTCTAACTATCGCTGTTAATTTTTTTTTTTAATTCCACGTATATGTGATACCATGCGGTATTTGTTTTGCTCTGTCTAGCTTATTTCACTTAGCGTAGTGCCCTCTAGGTTTATCCATGTTCCAGGTTTATCCATGACAAGGTTTCCTCTTTTTGTGTTAAGGCTGAAAAATATATATGAATATATATATATATATATATATATATATATATATATATATATATATATATAAAATCTCACATTTTCTTTACTCGTTTTTCTTTTTAAATTTTTATTGGCGTATAGTTGATCTACAATGTTGTGTTAGTTTCTGCTGTACAGCAAAGTGAATCAGTTATGCATACACCTATATCCACTCTTTTTTAGATTCTTTTCCCATATAGGTTATCACAGAGTACTGAGTAGAGTTTGTTTACAGTAGGTCCTTATTAGTTATCTATTTTATATATAATAGTGTGTATGTGTCAATCACAATCTCCCAGTTTATCCCTCCCTCCCTTCCCCCGCCTTGTAACCATAAGTTTGTTTTCTACATCTGTGACTCTCTGTTTTGTAAATAAGTTCATTTCTTTCCTCTTTTTTTGGATTCCACATATAAGTGATCATGGGGCATTTTTTTGAAAAAGCACTTTTTGTTGCCTGGAGAAGGGGAGTTTTCTTTCAAGACGTGGACAGAGCCCAGAGGAAAACCCGCAATGAACTGCAGTGGTGATCCAAGCCTTTCCTTGGAGTGTGGTTCAAAGGAGCGTGGACCCTGGGGGGTGACGAGTGATCCAAGCCTTCAGACAGGGGGTGGCATTGAAGGGGAGCTGCACTCACACAGGAGTCGGGCGGGGGTTGGGGTGGGTGGTGGTGGTGTCGGGGATTCCCCTCCCTGGAGCCATGCCTTTCGATGGGCTTTGCACGTTCCACGTCCAGGGAGAATGAAGGAGACAGTGGACAGGCCCTGACACACAAGATGGGGACACAGGAGGAAAGCAGCCACGCGGGGGGAATGTGTGAGGCCCAGTGCCTGCCCTCGGGGAGCTCGGATCTCCTGCCATAGCTGCTTTAGCTTTGCCAGCCGTTTCTTTAACCGGATCTAAAACCGCACGGTCTAAGTCCGTATCAAAAATCATTGCCAGTGAAAATGCGACCTGAAGGAAATGTAAAACCCATTTTAGAGGCTGAATTGAGAAGATTACATATGTGTATATATGAGTCCATGCATTAGAGCTATACAGCTATACAGAACTGTGAGTCAATGTCTTTATCTTCCTGAAGGATATAAGTTGGCGTAAAAGAAAAAGTAAAATCATCGAAACAGTAAAAATAAAGACATAAATAAATAGTAGGAAATCAGGATCAATGAAAGGGGGAGAAAATATTAACGAGGGGTTAACCTCTTTATTCTATTGTATATTTCTCTGGAAAACTCTAAAATCTTTTTTTTAATAGATCTTTATTGGAGTATAATTGCTTCACAATACTGTGTTACTTTCTGTTGTACAACAAAGCGAATCAGCCATATGCGTACACATGTCCCCATATCCCCTCCCTCTTGAGCCTCCCTCCCGTCCTCCCTATCCCACCCCTGTAGGCCATCGCAAACCACCGAGCTGATCTCCCTGTGCTATGTGGCCGCTTCCCACTAGCTATTTTAAATTCGGTAGTGTATACATGTCCATGCCACTCTCACTTCGCCTCAGCTTCTGCCTCTCCCCGCACCCGTGTCCTCAAGTCCATTCTCTATGTCTACATCTTTATTCCTGCCCTGCCACTAGGTTCATCAGTACTATTTTTTTTTTTTTTTAGATTCCATATATATGTGTTAGCATATGGTATTTGTCTTTCTCTTTCTGACTTACTTCACTCTGTATGACAGAACCTAGATTCACCCACTTCATTACAAATAACTCAATGTCGTTTCTTTTTGTGGCTGAGTAATATTCCATTGTATATATGTGCCACATCTTCTTTATCCATTCATCTGTTGATGGACACTTAGGTTGCTTCCATGACCTGGCTACGGTAAATACTGCTGCAGTGAACATTGTGGTACATGTCTCTTTTTGAATTATGGTTTCCTCAGGGTATATGCCCAGTAGTGGGATTGCTGGGTCATATAGTAGTTCTATTTTTAGTTCTTTAAGGAACTTCCATACTGTTCTCCACAGTGGCTGTATCAATTTACATTCCCCGCCAACAGTGCAAGAGGGTTCCCTTTTCTCCACACCCTCTCCAGCATTTATTGTTTGTAGATTTTTGATAATGGCTATTCTGACCTGTGTGAGGTGATACCTCATTGTACTTTTGACTTGCATTTCTCTAATAATTAGTGATGTTGAGCTGCTTTTCATGTGCCTCTTGGCCATCTGTATGTCTTCTTTGGTAAAATGTCTATTTAGGTCTTCTGCCCATTTTTTAATTGAATTGTTTGTTTTATTTGTATTGAGCTCCGTGAGCTGTTTGTATATTTTGGAGATTAATCCTCTGTCCATTTTTTCATTTGAAGATATTTTCTCCCATTCTGAGGGTTTGAGGGTTGTCTTTTCGTCTTGTTTATGGTTTTCTTTGCTGTGCAAAAGCTTTTTTTTTTGTTTTTTTTTTTGTTTTACGGTATGCGGGCCTCTCACTCTTGTGGCCTCTCCCGTTGCGGAGCACAGGCTCCGGATGCGCAGGCTCAGCGGCCATGGCTCGCGGGCCCAGCCGCTCTGCGGCATGTGGGATCTTCCCGGACTGGGGCATGAACCCGTATCCCCTGCATCGGCAGGCGGACTCTCAACCACTGCGCCACCGGGGAAGCCCTGTGCAAAAGCTTTTAAGTTTAATTGGGTCACCTTTGTTTATTTTTGTTTTTATTTCCATTACTCTAGGAGGTGGGTCAAAAAAGGTCTTGCTGTGGTTTATGTCAGAGTGTTTTTCCTATGTTTTCTTCTAAGAGTTTTATAGTGTCTGGTCTTACATTTAGGTATTTAATCCATTTTGAATTTATTTTTGTGTATGGTGTTAGGTAGTGTTCTAATTTCATTTTTTTACATGTAGCTGTCCAGTTTTCCCAGCACCACTTATTAAAGAGGCTGTCTTTTCTCCACTGTATGTTCTTGCCTCCTTTGTCGTAAATTAGGTGACCATATGTGTGTGGGTTTATCTCTGGGCTTTCTATCCTGTACCATTGATCTATGTTTCTGTTTTTGTGCCAGTACCATACTGTCTTGATTATTGTACCTTTGTATTATAGTCTGAAGTCGGGGAACCTGATTCCTCCAGCTCCGTTTTTCTTTCTCAATATTGCTTTGGCTATTTGGGGTCTATTGTGTTTCCATACAAATTGTAAAATTTTTGTTCTAATTCTGTGAAGAATGCCACTGGTAGTTTGATAGGGATTGCCTTGAATCTGTAGGGTGCTTTGTGTAGTATAGTCATTTTCACAATACTGATTCTTCCAATCCAAGAACATGGTATATTTCTCCATCTGTTTATGTCATCTTTGATATTTTTCAGAGATGTTTTATAGTTTTCTGAGTACAAGTCTTTTGCCTCATTATATAGGTTTATTCCTGGGTCTTTTATTCTTTTTGTTGCAGTGGTAAATGGGATTGTTTCCTTAATTTCTCTTTCAGATTTATCATTGTTAGTTGTTATAGGAGTACCAGAGATTTCTGTGCATTAATTTTGTATCCTGCTACTTTACCAAATTCACTGATTAGCTCTAGTAGTTTTCTGGTAGCATCTTTAGGATTCTCTATGTATAGTATCATGTCATCTGCAAACAGTGACAGCTTTACTTCTTCTTTTCCAATTTGTATTCCTTCTATTTCTTTTTCTTCTCTGATTGCTGTGGCTAGGACTTCCAAAACTATGTTGAATAAGAGTGGTTAGAGTGGACAACCTTGTCTTGTTCCTGATCTTAGTGGAAATACTTTCAAATTTTCATCATGTGTATGATGTTTGATGTGGGTATGTCACATATATGTTGAGGTATGTTCCCTCTATGCCCATTTTCTGGAGAGTTTTTATCATAAATCAGTGTTGAATTTTGTCGAAAGCCTTTTCTGCATCCATTGAGATGATCACATGGTTTTTGCTCCTTACTTTGTTAATATGGTGTATCACACTGATTGATTTGCATATATTGAAGAATCCTTGCATCTCTGCGATAAATCCCACTTGATCATGGTGTGTGATCCTTTTAATACGTTGTTGGATTCTGTTTGCTGATATTTTGTTCAGTGTTTTTGCATCTATGTTCACCAGTGATATTCGTCTATAATTTTCTTTTTCTGTGATATATTTTTTCTGGTTTTGGTATCAGGGTGATTATGGCTTCATAGAATGAATTTGGGAGTGTTCCTCCCTCTGCAATTTTTTTGGAAGAGTTTGAGAAGGATAGGTGTTAGCTCCTCTCGAAATAGTTGATAGAATTCGCCTGTGAAGCCATCTGGTCCTGGACTTTTGTTTGTTGGAAGATTTTTAATTACAGTTTTAATTTCATTACTTGTGATAGACCTGTTTATATTTTCTAGTTCTTCCTATTTCAGTCTTGGAAAATTGTACCTTTCCAAGAATTTGTGCATTTCTTTGTGGTTGTCCATTTTACTGACATATAGTGGTTTGTAATAGTCTCTTATAATCCTTTGTATTTCTGCAGTGTCAGTTGTGATTTCTCCTTTTATTGATTTGCGTCATCTCCCTTTTTTTCTTGATGAGTCTGGCTAAGGGTTTGTCAATTTTGTTTATCTTCTCAAAGAACCAGCTTTTAGTTTTATTGATCTATGCTATTGTTTTCTTCGTTTCTATTTCATTTACTTCCGCTCTGATCTTTATGATTTCTTTCCTTCTACTGACTTTGGGGTTTCTTTGTGCTTCTTTCTCTAGTTGCTTTAGGTGTAGGGTTAGATCGTTTATTTGTGAGTTTTCTTGTTTCTAGAGGTGAGATTGAATTGATATAAACTTGTCTCTTAGAACTGCTTTTGCTGCATCCCATAGGTTTTGGGTCGTTGTGTTTTCATTGTCATTTGTTTCTAAGTAATTTTTTATTTCTTCTTTGATTTCTTCAGTGATCTCTCAGTTATTTAGTAGCACACTGTTTGGCTTCCATGTATTTGTGGGTTTTACAATTTTTTTCTTGTGATCGATTTCCAATCTCATAGCATTGTGGTCAGAAAAGATGCTTGATATGATTTCAATTTTTTAAAAATTTTCCGAGGCTTGATTTGTGACCCAAGATGTGATCTATCCTGGAGAATGTTCCCTGTGCCCTTGAGAAGAAAGGGTATTCTGCCACTTTAGGTGCAATGTTCTACAAATGTCGATTAAATCTATCTCGTCTATTGTGTCACTTAAAGCTTGTGTTTCCTTATTTATTTTCTGTTTGGATGATCTGTCCATTGGTGTAAGTGGGGTGTTAAAGTCCCCTACTATGATTGTGTTACTGTTGATTTCCCTTTTCATGGTTGTTAGCATTTGCCTTGTGTATTGAGGTGCTCCTATGTTGGGTGCATAAACATTTATAATTGTTATAGCATCTTCTTGGATTGATCCCTTGATCATTATGTAGTGTCCTTCCTTATCTCTTGTAACTGTCTTCATTTTAAAGTCTATTTTATCTGATACGAGTATTGCTACTCCAGTTTTCTTTTGATTTCCATTTGCATGGAACACCTTTTGCCATCCCGTCACTTTCAGTCTGTATGTGTCCCTAGGTCTGAAGTGGGTCTCTTGTAGACAGCATATATATATATACGTCTTGTTTTTGTATCCATTCAGCCAGTCTGTGTCTTTTGGTTGGGGCATTTAATCCATTTACATTCAAGGTTACTATTGATATGTATGTTCCTATTACGATTTTCTTAATTGTTTTGGGTTTGTTTTCGTGGGTCTTTTTCTTCTCTTGTGTTTTCTGCCCAGAGAAGTTTCTTTAGCATTTGCTGTAAAGTTGGTTTGGTGGTGCTGAATTCTCTTAGCTTTTTCTTGTCTGTAAAGCTTTTGATTTCTCCATCAAATCTGAATGAGATACTTGCTCGGTATGGTAATCTTGGTTGTGGGTTTTTCTCTTTCATTACTTTAAGTGTATCCCGCCACTCCTTTCTGGCCTGCAGAGTTTCTGCTGAAAAATCAGCTGATAACCTTATGGGGATTCCTTTGTGTGTTAGTTTCTGTTTTTCCCTTCCTGCTTTTACTATTTTTTCTTTGAATTTAATTTTTGTTAGTTTGATTAATATGTGTCTTGGTGTGTTTCTCCTAGGGTGTATCCTGTATGGGACCCTCTGTGCTTCCAGGACTTGGGTGACTATTTCCTTTCCCATATTAGGGAAGTTTTCCACTATAATCCTTCAAATATTTTCTCAGACTCTTTCTTTTTCTCTTCTTTTTCTGGGACCCCTATAATTCGAATGTTAGTGCATTTAGTATTGTCCCAGAGGTCTCTGAGACTGTCTTCAATTCTTTTCACTCTTTTCCCTTTATTCTGCTCCTCGGCAGTTATTTCCACCATTTTGTCTTCCAGCTCACTTATTCGTTCTTCTGCCTCAATTATTCTGTTATTGATTCTTTCTAGTGTATTTTTCATTGCAGTTATTGCGTTGTTCATCTCTGTTTGTTTGTTATTTAGTTCCTCTAGATCTTTGTTAAGCATTTCTTGTATTTTCTCAATCCGTGCCTCCATTCTATTTCCAAGATTCTGCGTCATCTTTACTATGATTACTCTGAGTTCTTTTTCAGGTGGATTGCCTATTTCCTCCTCATTTTTTTGGTCTTGTAGGTTTTTACCTTGCTCCTTCATCTGTGACATATTTTTTTGCTGTCTCATTTTTTTTATGAGTGGGGTTGCATTCCTGTCTTACTGGTTGTTGGGCCTGAGGCTTCCAACACTGAATTTTGTAGGCTGTTGGGTAGAGCTGTGTCTTGGTGCTGAGATGCGGACCTGCTGGAGACCTCACTCTGATGAATATTCCCTGGGGTCGGAGGTTCTCTTTTAGTCCAGTGGTTCAGACTCGGAGCTTCCACCGCAGGGGCTTCAGCCCGACCCCTGGCTCATGAACCAAGATCCCACAAGCTGTGCAAGGGTGGCCAAAAAAAAAAAAAAAAAAAAAGAGAGAGAGGAGAATAATAACAAAGTAAAAAATAAAATTAGACTAGGAAACTAACAGGTATGTTAGAAAAAAATAAAAATAAAAATATAGATGAAACAACAACTGAAGCTAAAACAGAACCACAATAGTAAAAAAGAGGAGAATAAAAGGTGGAAAAGGCCTTGGCTGTGGAGGGCGGGGCCTAAGCAAGGGCGAGGTTTGGGCAGTGGGCGGGGCCTATGCTTAAGACCCACAGGGCTGGAAAAGGCCCCGGGGGATGTGGGCTTAGGCTCAACAGAACAGAAGGGGCCCAGGCGTGCCTCCAGCCTCTGGTCTCAGAGGGCAGGGAACCCCACCTGGGAGCCCAGCAGGCTTCCTGGGTTCGAGTGGACATGGCAATCACCCTCCACTCCTCTCCTGCTCCTCCGGTCTTGGAGGGCCCCTCCCACCTGCCTCTCCTGATCTTCCTGGCCTCCCTCCTATGCCCCCATGACCCACATGGCCTGGAGGGGGCTTTGGAGGGCGGGGGACCAGCCTGGGAGCTCAGCAAGCTCCCTGAGTCCGAGTGGGCGGGGCAAATGCCCTCCGCTCCTCTCCCACTCCTTCTGGTGGGCCCCTCCCGCCTGCCTCTCCTGTTCTCTCCTGGCCTCCCTCCTACATCCCCAGGACCAACCCAGCCTAGAGGGGACCTCTGAGGGCGTAGGACCTTGTCCGAGAGCCAGGCAGACTTCCCCGGCCGATTGGGCAGGGAAAAAGTTGGGTGCACTCCCCCTTGATCTGAGACCTCCCAAGGGTCCCTCCAGGCATGGGAACCCCTCCCCACTCTCAGCCACCCCTCAGGGGCACTGGTCCTGTCCAGCCTCCACTTCTCCTCCCCCCTCAGTCCCCCCACATCCTACTGGTTCCCTTGGGGGTTCTGCCCATCTCCTTGGGCGTCGGGGTCCCCCAACAGCGTCCAGCAGCCACCCTAGTTGTGGGGAGCCGTGAACTCTGCGTCTTCCCACACCGCCATCTTGACTCTGCCCGCCCCCGACACCCAAAATCTTATAAATCTTCTCATAGTCAACAAAACTCTACCTTTTAAATTTTTTCTTTCTAATGGTAATACTGTTCAGCTCCTGGTTTCTTCCGGGATTTACTAAGATTCCGTGATCAAGAGCAGGGGGAACAAGAAAGTTGATTATAAATGTGGGGAGGTTCCCGCCGGGCAGATGTGGACTCACTCCTAACCATGCCACTCCCTAGCTGCTGATTTGGGGCAAGTCACCCTCTCTGAGCATAGTTTTCCGCCCTAAGATGACAACGTTTAAAAAAAAATAGATAGCTAGTGGGAAGCAGCCGCATAGCACAGGGAGATCAGCTCGGTGCTTTGTGATCACCTGGATGGGTGGGATGGGGAGGGTGGGAGGGAGGGAGACGCAAGAGGGAGGAGATATGGGAACATATGTATATGTATAATTGATTCACTTTGTTATAAAGCAGAAACTAACACCATTGTAAAGCAATTATACT
>RJWK010072280.1:0-10496 GCA_004363435.1 Platanista minor
AATAGTTATGGACTTTTTTCTTTGATCAGTTGTATGGGGTTTCACAAGTTTTATACTTTGGCACAGGGAAAAGTGGGGCAAGATGATTGGAGGACTATGAATGACGCAAGCCTAGCAATCTATGGTGCAAAAAAAATTTTAACTGTTAATTATTGAAAAATTTAAACATATTCAGAAGTAGAATAGTTTAGTGAATCCCCAGTGACCTATTACCCAGATTTAATCATTTCGGCCAATGGCCAGTCTTGTTTCATCTATTCCCCGACTCATTGTCCCTACCCAGTTTTCCAAAAGGCAGATTTATTGAGGTCTTATTTGTATAAAATAAATGTACCCTTTTAAAGTGTAAAGTTTGAAGAGTTGGGACACACATACACAGTTGTGCATGTGTTTAAGATATAGAATATTTCCATTACCATAAAAATTTCCCTCCCACCACTTTGCAGTCAATCTCTTTACCCACCCTCACCTTCTAGCAACCGCTGATTTTGTTTCTGTTCCTAGTATACTGCCTTTGTCTAGAATGTATTATAAGTGGATTCAAACAGTATGGAGCCTTTTGTGTCTGGCTTCTTCCGTTTAATGTAAGAGATTATGTTATGAGATTCCTCCACATTGCTGCATGTATCAATAATTGTTCAGTTGTTCTCTATTTTATGGATGTACCACAATTAGTTTTTCCTTTCAGCAGGTAATGGACATTGAGGTTGTTTCCTGTTTTAGGCTATCATGAGTGAAAAAACTTTGAATGTTCGCATTTGGGCTTTCACATAGATATGTGTATTTATTTATCTTGGGTAAATGGAACTTCTAGGTCATAGGATGAATAAGTTTACTTTTATAAGAAATGGACAAACTGTTTTCCAAAGTGGGCCCACCACTGCAGTGAAAAATTCAGTGCACTTCAGTGCAAAAGTTTAAGAAAATTATCTAATTTTTTGAGTTTTACATTTCTGTTATAATAAATCTTTGATCTAAAGTGCTTGGTTATTTTTATTACTCCAAGCAATAAGACTCACTGAGGCAACTACCAAGACATATTGCTGCCTACTGCTGGCAAGATCCTGGCTAGAGTTGTCTTGGACAGAGCACAGTGCAACCCGGCCAACTATGTGCTCCCCAAATCACAATGTGGCGGTGAGCCACAGCACAGCGCAGCTGACTTGATCTTTGTAGCGTGTTTGGATTTAGGAAAGTCAGGGCTTGCATCAGGCTATATCCTACAAGACTGCAGAACCCAGAAGATTCATTTTTCTGGTTAAATGAAGCTGCCACTGAAGAAACAAGCCTTATTTGTAGAGTTAAAATAGTTTCTTTTTACATTAAAAACTATCATTTTCATTAAGTATTTTGGAAAGAAAGTGTAAACAGTGGCATCCTAGTACATTATCCTTTGACGTGGTGAAATAATTTGATTAAGTCAAGAGTTCCAGATTCTTGACAGTATTTCTTTTTTGTCATCAAAGTTTTGAAAGGTCCTGGATTTAAGACTATGACCTGTTTTCAATTTTATTAGAAAATTAAAGGTGCTTTATTTAGTTATTCCTTTGGTATGGTGTAGAATGGATTCAGATATATTATTATTAGCAAAATTTCATTTTCAACTACCATTACTTGAGTACTACAGACCATAAGACCCTATGCAAGATCTGTATCTAGTGTCCCTTCTAAACATAACAGATAAAATTAAAACTGCTGGAACTGCAAGGTGAAGCATTATTTAATCTGCAATATAAATGCACAGGAATTACTCTCTACTATTAAATACATTTTGACAATTTATAAAAGAAACATTTATATATTATATCTGTCTTTGAAATCCATAGCACAACGCAACAGATAAACTGTCAACCAAGAAGGTATGAAGTCTCATTTTATTTTCAGAGAAGGCCAAATAGCTTCTTGATAATGATGTTGTTGATGATTCCTTGAACTGGGAGAAAGTTCCAGTGAGACCTGAAATGACTCAACCCACAGGGATCAGACATCCTTGAAGTCTACCCACAGAGTAATCAGACTTGATTGGCTTTCTAAGACTTGATCTGATTCTTTGCCATAGCTACCTAGACTGGAAGATGGACATGGTCCCACAGTAATATTTATTTACACCAAATGCTGTAGTCATTCAGAACCTGTCTAGGATGCCCAAGATTTTAGACACAGCCTACATCTGCAACATAGAGTGACTATAAATCTTAGATTAGAGATCCAAGTCAGCCTGAGCCCAGGGCCAGAAACTTGGGGGAAAAAAATCCTATGGGGAACTTGGACCTTTGCTTGGACTCTGCGTTTTCAAAGTATTGAGACTTTTGAGAGGGAAGGCAGAGACAACTAAAGTCTTAAATGCAGTGAATTGGGACATATTTAGAGAATGAATTCCAAAGCAAGGGTAGAAGGAATACGTACAGCTAGTAATGTGGGAGTTAAGAACAGTTTAAAAGGACTGAAAAAAACCGATAGTGGAGCTATGTTAGCTTCACACGAGACAGGGCTCAGTGATATTCATGCTGCTCTTGAGCCTGAGAGTCAAGCGCCAGAGTTTGATGAATCACTTTCTTTTTTAGGGTCCGTGATGTGACCCCCACATCTAGTGGGTTAGAGTTGTAATGTCACAAACTGGGGTTGAAGAGATGTAGCTTTCGTTATTTTCTTTAACTGATCTCATCTTGCTTTTAAACCTCATCTCCTAATGATGGAAAATGCTTAAGCTTGCCAATCAAAGTTACCTGTTTTCTAGGTAAATTTTTAGGCTTTTTAAACATAAGTACTGGGGACTTCCCTGGCAGCCCAGTGGTTAAGACTTCACCTTCTAGTGCAGGGTGTGCGTGTTCGATCCCTGGTCAGGGAGCTAAGATCCCACATGCCTTGCTTCCAAAAAAACAAAACATAAAACAGAAGCAATACTGTAACAAATTCAATAAAGACTTAAAAAAAAAAGATAAATACTGTATGATTCCACTTATATGAGATATCTAAAGTACTCAAAACTCATAGAAACAGAAAGTAGAATGGTGTTGACCAGATGTTGTAGGTGGCAGTGGTGGGGAGGGTGATGGGAATAGGGAGTTGTTCAATGTGTATAGAGTTTCCGTTTTTATGAGATAAAAAAAAATTCTAGAGATCTGTTGCATAACATGTGAATATAGTTAACTTTTCCGAAATGCACAATTAAAAATGCTAAGGTGGTAAATTTCTTTTTGAATTTTATTTTATTTATTTTTTTATACAGCAGGTCTTTATTAGTCATCCATTTTATACACATCAGTGTATACATGTCAATTCCAATCTCCCAATTCATCCCACCACTACCACCCCCTCCGCCGCTTTCCCCTTCTTGGTGTCCATAGGTTTGTTCTCTACATCTGTGTCTCTGCTTCTGCCCTGCAAACCGGTTCATCTGTACCTTTTTTCTATGTTCCACATATATGCGTTAATATACGATATTTGTTTTTCTCTTTCTGATTTACTTCACTCTGTATGACAGATTCTAGATCCATCCACGTCTCTACAAATGACTCAATTTCATTCCTTTTTATGGCTGAGTAATAGTCAATTGTATATACATATAAGGTGGTAAAGTTTTTAAAAATATATATTTATTTATTTATTTTTGGCTGTGTTGGGTCTTTGTTTCTGTAGGAGGGCTTTCTCTAGTTGCGGCAAGTTGGGGCCACTCTTCATCACAGTCCATGGGCCTCTCACTATCACAGCCTCTCTTGTTGCGGAGCACAGGCTCCGGACACGTTGGCTCAGTAGTTGTGGCTCATGGGCCTAGTTACTCCGCAGCATGTGGGATCTTCCCAGACCAGGGCTCGAACCCGTGTCCCCTGCATTGGCAGGCAGATTCTCAACCACTGCATCACCAGGGAAGCCAAGATGGTAAATTTTATGTTATGTGTTTTTTTTTAACCACAATTTAGAAAATACAACTAAATTAGACATCACAAAAAATTTAGGGTTTGGAGGGGGTTATTACTTTTTCAGTATTTCTCACTTCAGAAAGACTCTCCCCCTCCCCCTATTCTGCTTTTCTAAATGAATCTGAGCAGAGAATCTCACCCAGCTTCCTGTCATTAAAGAGTGTTTTCTGGTCCTCCCTCCCAGCCTTCTTGACATGGTTTGTATTGCCTGGTCTCAGGGCCTCATCTTTTCCTCTTGATGCATCTGCTTTAATTTAGCTGGGCTCCCTGGTGACTGAGCATCCTGTATGTATGGGCATTGATATATTGCTGTTTTCACCTGGTTTTTGGAGCATTGTTCTGACACGTGTTATTGATGACAGCACTATTGACTTCAGTTAAGAGGCCCCTGTACTTTGTCATCCTCATCTATACCTAGCAACCAATCCAGCAGCACATTCAACAAGCTATCCTCTCTTGGAGACCTGGTGGCTCTTGGATACTTTCTCACAAACTATCTGGAGAGTTCAGGATTGAATGTGGATGCCCTTAGTCTAGGTACCTTCTTAGTCATTGCTATTCAACTTCTCTGACATCATATTAGATATAGGACCATGTCAAGCAGAGGAATTCTCTTACAGCTTTCTGACTTTCCATGCTACATAGGAACCAGGGCACCAGCCCTAGTGTTCTTTGATTCTCTCAGATTTGTCTGGATTTTTTCTACTCTACTTACCTCTTTCAGCCAATTTTTGATCCCCAAAAGGAGCAAGGGTATTTGGATGTGATTTCTCCCTTTTTCACTCCCTTTCTCTCTCCTTTGGTCCAGAAAAAAAATAATTTCATATCTCAATTTCCTAGTTAGTATTTTCTCTACTTTTCCAGGAGCAATAATCCTCAGCCTCATGATTTACCCTTAATGACTAAATGGGTGAGGGGAGGGAAGAATTAAGAAGAAGGAAAAAAAATGGGTGGCAAATATTTTTACAATGTCCCCACTTCACCTGGACTTCTCTGTAGATTCCCCTCTCTCCCTCCTTCTCCGGGTCCTGTTCGTCCTATTTACCACATGCTTCTAATTCATTTTCTACCACTATTTCTACTGCCCCAGCAGTGGATAAGAGTGAGGTTCTGGAGTCAAATTATCCCAGTTCAAAACCTAGTTCTGCTACTAACTAGCTGCCTGAACTGAATAAATTTCCTTAGCTCTCTGTTCTGTCTCTTTGCCTGTAAAATACAGGTTAATAATGGCCCTAAGTCTGCAGATGAAATACCATGTAAAGCACTTTGAACAGTGCCTGGAATATAATAATTGCTCAATTAATATTAGCTATTACTACTCATACCATCATCACTTCTCCTCTAGACTAGTCAGATAGATTTCTAATTGAATTCATTGTCCCTATTTCCACCCCTAGGCTCCTTAATTTATACTATTGTGTAGAATTCAGAGGATCTGAGAGTTGGATGGGAAAAATTATATCTTTATTTTTGCTCACATTTAATTAAAATTTAGTATTTCTTTCCATTTTGAATATAGGCTTGGAAGCACAAAACTCTTCATAATATCTATCACCATGTCACCAATATAAATCACAAATATTTCATATCAAGTTGTAGCTGTTGCAGGTATCTCATATATGCTCATCACTACTTTTATTTATTTAATTAATTTATTTATCTTTATTGAAGCATAATTGAGTTACAATATTATATTAGTTTTAGGTGTACAACATAGTGATTCAGTATTTTATAGATTATACTCTATTTAAAGTTATTATAAAATATTGGCTATATTCTCTGTCTGTACAATATATCCTTGTAACTTATTTCTTTTATACCTAGTAGTTTGTACTTCTTAATCCCCTACCTCTATCTTCCCTCTCCACCTTGGTAACCACTAGTTTGTTCTCTATATTTGTGAGTCTTTTTCTGTTTTGTTATATTCATTTGTTTGTTGTATTTTTTATATTCCACATACGAGTGATACCATACAGTACTTGTCTTTCTCTGTCCAACTTATTTCACTAAACATAGTGCTCTCCAGGTCCATTCATGTTGTTGCAAGTGGCAAAATTTCATTTTTTTTTTTTAATGTCTGAGTAATAGTCCGTTGTATAGATGTACCATATCTTCTGTATCCAGTTATCTGTCGCTGGACACTTAGGTTTCTTCCATATCTTGGCTATTGTAAATAATGTTGCTATAAACTTTGGGATGCATGTATCTTCGAATTAGTGTTTTTATCTTCTCCAGATATATACCCAGGAGTGGAATTTCTGAATCATATGGTAGTTCTATTTTTAGGTTTTTAAGGAACCTCCGTACTGTTTTCCTTAGTGGCTGCACCAATTTACACTCCCGACCAACAGTGTGTGCAAGGGTTCCCTTTTCTCTACATCCTCACCAACATTTGTTGTTTGTGGTCTTTTTGATGATAGTCATTTTGACAGGTGTGAGGTGATATCTCATTGTGGTTTTGGTTTGCATTTCTCTGATGATTAGTGATGTTGAGCATCTTTTCATGTGCCTGTTGATTATCTGTATATCTTCTTCACAAAATGTCTATTCAGATCTTCTGCCCATTTTTTAATTAGGTTGTTTGTTTTTTGGATGCTGAGTTGTATGAGTTGTTTATGTATTTGGGGTATTAACTCCTTTCGGTCATGTCACTACTTTTCAATTATTATGGTTATTCAACTAACTATTAGATGATGTTATTCATTTTAGTAAGTTTCTGTGCTATCAGATTTTATTATATGACACATTTAAAATATTTTATAATTATATACATAATTGTATATTATAATTTAAACCATTTATTTAAACAATTAAAAATAATTTAAATAATTATTCTGAGAAGGGATATATAGGCTTCATCTGACATTGAAAGGGAGAGACCTTGGCACAAAAAAATTTAAATACCTTATTTAAAGTGGGTTTTTTACTCTGGCTATTGTCTTCCATGTTCTCAGGACCTGTGGGTAGACAGACAAAGCTTGATGATTTCAGAGCAGGTATAGGCCAAGAAACCATGGCATTGAGTGTGCTGAGTCCAGACAAATGATATTTATATACACATCCAAATTTGAAGAAAAAATGTATTTCTTTAGGTTTCAAACACTGTAATAGATATAAAGCAAAAATTAAAACCTGTTTCAAAGTTCAAAAAAAAATAAGTGAGTTTAAAAAAAAAGGCACTTCTAACCATGTTGCTCCCTACGTAAAATGTTTCACTAGCTCTCATCACTGACAATATCAAGTACAAACTCCAAAGAAAGACATACAAGGCATGTCCTGGTTCAGTCTATTCAGTCTTCCCCGAGGGCCTCATTGCTTGTCACTCACTGACCAAGGCCCTATCCCTCCAACCATTCTGAAATACTCGCAGGACCTGGAAGGCATCATGCTCTTTCATGCCTGCATTCATGTGTATGTGTGCTGGAGGAGGGGGCTTCGCTTTGGAATGCCCTCTTCCTTTTTCTTTCTCATTTATCTTATTCTCCTTACTCATCCATCAAACTTTTATTCATTATTAAAGACATTGCTAATGTCACCTTCTCCTTTAAGTCTTCAGTGAACTCCCAGTGTGGCTGAGATGACTTTCCTCTTCTCTCCCACAGCACCCTTTGTAAACCATTTATCACATTTTATTAAAGTTGACTGTGTGCTTTTCTGCTCTCACTAGACTATGAGTTCCTCGAAAAAGAAGCATGATTTATTCCTCTCCTCTCCTCTCTCTACAGTTCCTACAATAGTATTTAGGACTCAATGAATGGGTAAAATCTGATAGGATATCACACAACTATGAACAGAATTACTATGTTACTTCAGAGGAAAAGTACCAGAGACATTCTGAATAATTTTCTTGCCCTCCTCTTCTGATGACAGTGGAGGGAAAATATTGCTCCTTCAGGAGGCTGAATGATATATTGGGTGGCGTGACTGAGAAGTCTTTGTGACTGGGGGAGGAGGGATGTATAATTTTTCCCTGGAGAGTAGGGCTCTTAGCTTCAGGAGAGGTGAGGGACACTGTCCTGGATGGACTTGGTTGTTGTGGGCTAAATGTCCCACACCTAAAGTGAAGCAAGAATTAAAATATGACAATACCAGACTCTTAAAATTTTTGATGGAATAAATGTGTGAATATGAATATGCATGAATACGTCTGGTCATTTTTGACTGGACAGAAAACCTGTTATCATCAATCATGCTACTGTTTTCATATTCATCTGTACTGATTGTAGTTAGATTTCAAGAGGATGACTGATTTGACCCTAGACATCCTCTATTATTGCTAAATTCTATAAAAATGACTTTTTGCCTCTAAGGATCCATGTGGTCAGGGTAAGTGGCCAGTTAGCATCATTCCACATTTCAAATCACTAGGGGAAAGATAGTATTATAAATGGTGACAAATGGATAGTCATCTGAAGAAAAATAAATTGGATTCCTATATCACACTATGATGAAATAAGAGTTGAGATGGATTAAAGAATTCAAAAGTAAATAACAAGCCATAAATGTATTAGAAGAAATTATAAGATACATTAAAAATATAAACACATAGTGTAAAAAGCTCGAAGTATGACAAAAGAAATGGAAGCCAGGGAATTCCCCTGGCTGTCCAGTGGTTAAGACTCGGCACTTTCACTGCCATGGCCCAGGTTCAATCCCTGGTCTGGAAACTAAGAACCTGCAAGCCATGTGGCATGGCCAAAAAGAAGAAAAAGAAAAAAATTGGAAACCATAAAAAAAGACTAAAATATGTAACATCATACAAACATTTTAAATTCTGCATTAAAAAACAAGAAACTACAAAGTCAAAAGGCAGATGAAAATCTGGGAAGAAATAGTTGTAGCTAATTTTTTTTTTTTTTTTGGCTGGGCCCTGGGGCTTGTGAATGCTTAGTTCCCCGACCACAGATTGAACCCGGCCCCGGCAGTGCAAGTGCTGAGTCCTAAGCACTGGACCACCAGGGAATTCCCCAATAGTAGCTAATTTCTTAAGTACATATATAGGTTTTGTTTTAATATTAACAACCTAATAGAAAAAATAAGCAAAGGATAAAAGCAAATAGTCAACAGAAAAGGAAATACAGATAATCCTTAAATATAAAAAGATTAATAACCTCACTCAAGATAAGAAAAATGCAGTGAAAATCATGATCAGATACAATTTTTTACCTATCATACTAGAACTAAGAATGATGAGGATGTGGGGAAATAGGTAACTTCATACATTGTTAATAGAAATATAAACTGGTACAACCTCTACAGGGTACAAATTGGCAATATCTATTAGAATTAAAGATAATCATATATACCTGATACATGTATGTACACATATGCTATACACATGTTTATTTATTTGGAATACTTTCAGCTGTAAAAAATAGAAACCCCAATTCAAATATGGCTTAAACAGTAGAAAAATCAATTATCTCATATAAGTCCAGATGTAAAGCAGCTCTAGGTAAAGTAAGATCAGTAGCTCAATAATATCAGTGAAGACTTAGATTCTTTCTCCCTCTCTCTTTCATCCTCGTGGTGTTTACTGGGCCCTCAGGTTGTCTTTAAATTTTAATATGCTATTGTTACCTATCATAATCAATGTAACCATTCTTTATTGTTGGATACATTATTTCCAATACTAAAAAATAGTAAATAGCATTGTGATTTTACATAAACATTTGCATCTTTGTTTTCTTTGCATAAAATTTTAGAAGTAAAATTACTGTATAGAACCTTTTCAGGATCTTGTTAAATATTAGAAGGCAACCAGTTGGTCAGGGCCTTTCTATAGGCAATATTTAGAGTGTTCATTGCTGATCACCTTACTAATAACAATAGATATTAACATAAAAATTTAGTACATTTGTAGATGAAAGGAGAGTATATAATTTTAATTTACATTTTTATTAGAATGAACACTGTGATTTATTAAAAGGTTACATTTTTCCAGGAGGTACTTTTCAGATCAGAATCAGGAAAAAAAATGTAGTAGTATTTAACAAAATTTTAAGTTTGAGGGTCTAGGGTTCAGGTATGAAATATAAAGTGTTAGTAAATAGATCCAGATAGCCAGAACCTATTCCTATATCTTCTCACATAAAGATCTCATGAGCTTATGATAGGAGTGAATTTGATGGGAAGAGAGAAGTTTTAGACAGTGATCTTTTTTGATGCCCTACTTCATAGGCTGAGCTGGACGTAAAGAAGAGAGACACATTACACTCCTCCTCTGAGTTTGGAGACTTGAGAGTAGGGGGATATCATTCATCATTTTCTGGGTGAGATCCATGGACATGACAAGCATTATTAGAGCAGTTCCCATTGACATGACAGTGCCTCTATAAAGTAGAAATGGTGATACAGCACAAATGGGCTTGAGGTAAAAGCTGATGTCAGTTCTACAACAAGTAGAAAATTACATTTTTTCACACCTGAACTAATAGCTGAAAAACTGTACTTCTACATTTTGGGGTTTTTTTGACTATTTCTATTTTCTCTTTTTTAAATTGAAATATAGTTGATTTACAATATTATGTTAGTTTCAGGTGTACAGCACAGTGATTCAGTTTATATATATATATA
>RJWK010072281.1:0-10496 GCA_004363435.1 Platanista minor
TCAAATTAATAAAGGGAAAAGTGGAAAAAATGCTATATATATAAAAAATATATGCAACATATAATATATAGAGAATATATGATTATATAGAATATATAATTGTGTAATAACAATACTCATAATAACCCCAAATCCACATATCTATCAACGGTCCAGTGTATAAATAAAGTGAATGAAACTTGAAGGTGAATGAGGGAACTACTGTTATACACAACTACATTGGACAAATCTTACAAACATATTGAGGGAAAGGAATACATAATATATAATCCCATTTACAAAAATTTTAAAGACAGTTAAAACTAACCTGTGGTGTTTGTAGTCAGGATAATAGTTACCTTTGAGGAAGAGAGAGGGGCTAATTATGCGGGAGGGATGTAAGCAGGGCTTCTGGGTTGCTGGTAGTGATTCATTTCTTAATTTGGGGGTGGTTATAAGAGTTTGCTCACTGTGGCGTAATTCATTGATCTTTACATTTAAATTTGCGCACTTTATGTGTATCATTTAATAAAAGCGTTTTTTAAAGTGCTAAAAAAAAAATTAAAAAGTAAAAAATGAGAAAACAGCCCAATTTTTAAAAATATGCAGACACTTCATCAAAGAAGATATACAAATGGTAAATAGTACATAAGGGATACTCAATATCATTACTCAGTTAGGAAATGCAAATTAAAACTACAGAGAGATAAAATAGCTAACATGCCAAGTGTTCACGAGGATGCAGAGGAATTGGAGCTCTCATACACAGGAAATAGAACTCTCGTTTTGGTGAGGACATAAAATGGTATAACTCTTTGGGAAACATTGTGATAGTTTATTCGTTAGTCATACAACTACCACGTGATCCAGCCACTGCACTTCTAGCTTTACACCCAAGAGAAGAGAAAATATATATCCATACAAAGACTTGTACACACATGTTCATAGTAGCTTTATTCGTAATAGCCCAAAGCTACAAGCAACAACAACAAAATAAATAAACAAATAAGAAATAAGAACACAAGTCCCACTGATAAGGGCTCCACCCTTATGACCTAATCCCCTCCCAAAGGCCCCATCTACTAATGCCATCACCTTTGGCGGGGGTGGGGGTGGGGTTAGGATCGCAACATACGAATTTCAGGGAGACAGACATTCAGACCACAGCAGTGGTTTTTTCCAACACCACACAGTGTTAGAGCCTAGGTTCCAGCAGTTTCTAACTCAAGTCTGGAAATCTCTGTCACTTCATGTAAGACGCTTCAAAGGTTCATAGAGGAGATGGCTGAGTGGGCTCAGGCCTGGTCTTCAGACTTTCACATGTTTTTCTCTTAATCTTTTTTTAAGTGTTCTGTGAAGCAAATTAATAACTGAAACATAACTTTAAAGGGTCTGTTTACTTTTTAAATTCAATATGGAGCTAACCAAAATTAGAATTTATTCTCCATTTAAAAGTATCTAAACAACCAAATAAACACAGCTATATCTGTATTGTCAGTTATAATAAACTTTTTTTTTTTTTAAGTTTTGGCTGCATTGGGTGTTCATTGCTCCACGCAGGCTTTCTCTAGTTGCAGCAAGTGGGGGCTACTCTTCGTTGCGGTGCACGGGCTTCTCATTGCGGTGGCTTCTCTTGTTGCAGAGCATGGGCTCAAGGCACTCAGGCTTCAGTAGTTGTGGCACACAGGCTCAGCAGTTGTGGCTTGCGGGTTCTAGAGCACAGGCCCAGTAGTTGTGGTGCACGGGCTTAGTTGCTCCGCGGTATGTGGGATTTTCCCAGGACCAGGGCTCGAACCCATGTCCCCTGCATTGGCAGGCGGACTCTTAACCACTGCGCCACCGGGGAAGTCCTAAACATTTCATTATAATTGCATATCAGAATGGTAGCATTTTATGACCTCATATTTCTCTTTGAGAAAAGCAGAAAGTTTATAGAGAATGTTAGTACTAGTTATACATCCAAAAGTCCTACAAATAAGATTTTGGACTTTTCTATTATTTGTTTATTTTAGATCTTGGACTAATTGAATAAATTAGAAGAGCACAAAGTTAATCACACTGGTAGGAATCTTTCCTCCAAAGTCGGCAGCTGTCAGTTATTCTTAACATTTTGAACAGGATTCAGTGTAATAAAATCACCTGTTATTTCTGATAAAATGGGCAAAGCACACATAAAATCTCTTGGTTTGTCTTAATGTCTCTGTGGCAAAAAACTGATGACACTATTCAGTTCCTTTGTCCTTTCCAGACAACAGCCACCTCTGTATGGCTCTATAAGTCTTCAATTCAGGGCTATAACCGTTATCTTAATGGGCTTATACTTGATTATCTGATAAATTGTTGGCAACCTACCCACATTACTTCCTTTAACTGACATAAAATGCGCTCAGTTGACCAGCTTTATCTCACCAGCAGTGAAGGGAAAGGCTTTCTTACTCCTGTGTGCACCTGGATTTCAAGCCTTTGAAAACTACTGAAGATACCAGATGTCCTGCCTGCCCTGACTAGATGATACCCACAGACTCAACTAGTGAAGGAAGTGCTTGTCTAAGGTGTACGGCGTTTTCTATTTGGAGAGGAACAAAAACACTCTCGTGTTCTTTTGACATTCTATTCCCTGACTAGTGTCCCATTTCAAACCATTACACATCGTACTGTCCCACTGCCTCTTAAATCTTGCTCCTCTCCCTTTGTCCTTTGTTTTCACTCCCACTCTTCTTCCAGCTGCCCTGAAGCGATCCTTTTCTCTCCCTCAATTAGCTTGCTGATTGACTGATAATCTTTTCTGAATATAGAATCCTAACACTAGTTACCATTTTGAAGACTGCCTGGTTCAGACATTTGTCTATGGGGAAGAATTCTTAATCACTCACTGTCTTTGATTGGAGTATTTGAAGGAGACTTTTTTTTGTCAATAAATTTATTTATTTTATTTTATTTATCTTTGGCTGTGTTGGGTCTTCGTTGCTGCGCGCGGGCTTTCTCTAGTTGTGGCGAGTGGGGGCTACTCTTCCTCGTGGTGCGCGGGCTTCTCATTGCGCTGGCTTCCCTTGTTGCGGAGCATGGGCTCTAGGCGTGTGGGCGTCAGTAGTTGCAGCACGCTGGCTCAGTAGTTGTGGCTCACAGGCTCTAGAGCGCAGGCTCAGTAATTGTGGCGCACGGGCTTAGTTGCTCCGTGGCATGTGGGATCTTCCTGGACCAGGGCTCGAACCCATGTCCCCTGCATTGGCAGGAGGATTCTTAACCACTGCGCCACCAGGGAAGCCCCGAAGGAGACTTTAACTGGAGGCTTTAAAGCATCAGAAAAGATTCATTGAGAATGACTGAACTCATGCTGTGTAAATGAGAATTGTTCACCATTGGCTATATACTTAATAGAAACCTGATTAGGTATAAAAACATATAATTAACAAATTTAAATAGACACAAATAAATAAATGTGTATATGACTAAATGCAAACTAAGGCATTCTGGTCTTAGCTTTCAATTCCTCCTTATCAGGAGCTAGAAGATTCAGAAAAAGATTTTATCCCAATCCTGCTATAGGATTACACTTTTCTCCCAACATCCAGTTTATATCGATCCTCTTCACTGTGCTTTATTCCAGTCTTGAGCCACATACGTTGCTTTCTTCTATCAGAACTTTTAATGCTCATTGACGAGAATTCTTGATCTCTCTGCAGTTGCGCCAAGTACAGATATGAAATAAGGACTCCTCATCAACTTGCTAAGGCATGCTATGTCCACCTGGGATGTTTTCTCTCTCCTGTGTTTCTCTCACTTCCTCCCTCTCCCTCTCCCTCTCCCTCTCCCTCTCCCTCTCCCTCTGTCTCTCTCTCTCTCTCTCCTCCACCACCTTTCCTGCCTCGCCTCGTTCCCTCTTGGAGTAGAAAAATTCTATTCTCAGTTATCTCAGACACATAAACTTTCAGATTAGAGTCTAATGAAAAAAAGAAAGCTATTCCATTATACAGATGTACAGATGTCCTAATATCAGGAAACCTCCTGTATAATAGTGTTATGCTGAACTTCCTCTTTATGTGCAATCTGTATGGGCTACACTTATACATGGTAGGCATCCCATAAGTATTAGTTGTTTTAATACACAGACTTCCTAGGCATTGGTTTGTGCTAAAATGTTCAAATAAAAGCATTCCAGTACAAGTTGAACAAAGAAAGAGAGGTCCTGATTGAACACAGAGAAACATTGATTCTCAAATATTAACGTGCATAAGAGTCGTCTGAGAATCCAGATTCTGACTCAGTAAGTCTAGAGTGAGATCTAGAGTGAGATCTGAGATTCTGTGTTTCTAATAATCTCTTTGGTGCCACCGCCGCCGCCGCTGCTGGTGATCTATGAACCACACTTTGAACAGCAAGGCGGTAGATTATTTTTGACTTACCCATTCACTTGTTCCATCATACCTCTCAAAACAGATTTCTGACTTTAAAACAGTTTAGAGCACCAAATAAATATTGTCATGTGCCTCATTTTTCAACATACCATCTTGAATCAAAATCAGTTGATAAACTTTCCAGGTGTGCATATCTATTGTCATTTTTTTTCTATTGTCATTTTAAATAGGTTCCAGTAAAATGATGATATATGAGTAGGAGTATAGGGATAAATGACTTTTAATAATTTGGGTTTTGTTTAGAATTTATGCTTCTACTGCCTTTTGAAAGAATTTGTGAGGCTTAAATGTAAGAGCACAAGATGAGGCAATGACAGGAAAGCCCAAGTGCATCTGACATCCTAGCTTATCTGGTCTAGAAGACAAGCTCTGTTACTTGGTAGCAAGCTGGTGGGGAAGATTGGTGTTCAAAGCTGTGTTTTCCCTAAGGCAAAACAGCATCAAAATATATAAAGCTTTTTACTTCTGGCATGAGTGATAAAGATGCAGAACTGAGAAGCAGGTGAAAAAAACTTAGCTTATGCTTCTAAAGGCTAATTTTATATAAGTGTTCTTGTCCAGCTATTCTTGGTAGGTCCAGCTGCTAGTTGAACAGGACAGGTGGTAATCCCTGTTCAGTGGCTTATTATCACCCAGAGGCTTTGATCTGGCTAATACATAATCAATCCGGTTCTGAATTTTAATATTCTTCCTATTTTCATTTCATTTGTTTTACCTGAATTTATTTTCCAAAGTCCCAATATGATTTTGTTTTTTAATAAGATTACTGTTGATCATTTATTTATTTTGACATAACTAGGCTCATGATATGCCAGCTGGAGTTTATTACGCCCCTGAATCATAAACTTTTTTCTTCCTTCTTTATCTCCTTACAAGATCCAAATTGCAAAACCTAAGGATAAAGTTTTAATTTGGGAAGCACAAAAGACTGAAACCATTTTAGAGGAGAGCATTAATGAAAATCAATATCTAAAAGCCTCAGTTTAAGACTGTAAGCACCATAGTTTATGCTTCTTTTCTAGTTAGTCTGTCCAGAGTTGTGATGTGCATAAATTAACACTAAGAAACAAACAAAAAAATCCCAAATGTGAAAAGTTAACTCCTTTTAACTAGTCATATATTCTGTAGTGCATATGTGATCATTAATTAGAAAGGGAGCAATTGAGGTATTTTCCAATATTTTCTCCATTTGTTACTTTGTGCTTATATATTTATTATGTATGTTGGTGTGTATGTGTATCTCCCTGTATATCCCTTAGAGATATAATTCTAAGGTTGAAAGAACTAGCTGAAATTTTTGTCTCTTCACTCACAAGTGTCTGTGTATTTAAGAATTTTGCTTCTTTTTACACAGATGGTAAATATCTCAAGTTGGCATATCTCTTCTTTAATGCCCTAAAAAGAGCAAAAAAGTTTATATTATCCCACTGGCATGCTCTGAGAGCGTTAGATTTGTTTGTAGGGGAAAAAAAAAACAAGTTATAATAAAGTTTTTTTTTTAATTATTGACAGTAGTTTAATTTATATTAGCTCTTCCCACTTCCTTGTTATCTCAGAATAGCACCTCCATGGACAATGGAATGGTCCTAACAGCCTAAATATGGTGAGCTTTAAAAGCAGATGGCTTGGGGCCATTCTGCTTATTATATCATTGCTTTCAATAGCATAACTGTTCTTCTCCAATGGCCCTCTTTGTTTTTTGCTTCATTACTGGCACATTTCTTTAATATGTAATCTATAACATTAACATGAAAATGGCTCTCAAATACTATTACTTTCTCCATCTGTGACCCAGTACTGTGGATCATCATCTAATGATCGTCCTTATTGCAGATGGCTCTCTTTAAATGCTCCAGAATAGCATTTTAAAGACATTGAGGGTGCTTCCTACGTAGATTGACAGTCTGAATGATTTAATATCTAAAACCTTGGGTCTACACAATGTGTGATAAATGACTGGAAATGCAAAGCATCAGTCAATTACAAAGCAAGGTGTAAGAGGGACAGGAGGAGAGTGATTAAAAAAAAAAAGAGGTGTCTGTGTGTGTGTGTGTGTGTGTGTGTGTGTGTGTGTGTGTGTGTGTCATTTAGTATTATCTTTAAGGGGAATTGGAATGGGAAGAACAGAACTTAATCATAAGAAACAGTTCTTTATTGTACTTCTTGAGGAAGGAGTTTACATTTCCTTTCTGTCACTTCACCATGGCAGTGATAGGAAAGGAATGATAACCAAACTGAGAGTTGAGTTCTCTTTGGCTCAACATATACTCAATTCCTAGGCTGAGATTCCGGACTCCTGAGCTCCACGGAGCCTCTTTAGTTGGTTCTTTTTTTTTCTCTCTCAGGATCCTATCACCAAGAATTATTTGTCTTCATGACTTTCTCTCTCCTCTCTATTCTTCCTGCAAGTGCAGATCCTTACTGGGAAGTATCAGTAAAATATCTGGGTTGGAGCCAGAAATATTGCTTGTAATGCCTCCATATATCAGCTGTTTCCCCAGTTGAAATGCCACCACGCATGTCGTGTGCATGTTCACCTCATAGCTAGCCATTGTGTTGGGGAGGAAGGTGTTACGAGTCTGCTGGCAATACTACCATTCCTAGATGAGGTCAAAAACAATATTTTCTTTATCTGCTTGATATTTTTCATTTTCTTTTTTCTCTCTAAAGGTAAGCTCTTCACAAAAACTAGCCTACATGTTTTATCATTCTCAACATTTGTGGCCCTTAACATTACTCTCAAATCAGATAATAAATAGTGACTAAAATGAAAAGTAGACCAGGCCAGAGCAGTTATGAGGACCAAATTAAGTGTGAGTTTTTATGACAATACAGAACTTTTGTAATTACTGTTTTAACAAGTTGGTGGCACTTGCCTCAGAGAGCTAACCTCAGAAAAGAAAGAAACCTCCTGGCCTTTAAAGTGTAATTTTTCAAAACCATAATTCAATTCAGTAGGGTTGGCAATATTTTAGGCTTTCCTCACCATTAGGAAACTGTGTCTGAATTTGTATCTTAGATTTAAATTTGCCAGGTTGAAAAGATACATATAAATATAAACCCCATCTGTGAAAACATAACCATTTTCATTCCTCTGAAGGTTTTTTTGTTGTTGGATTTCAAGTGTTGTACTTTTGTTCATTTTTATGTAACAAGTGAAATTTAGGCACAACCTAATCAAACTGTTGGCTCTTTCAGTAAGAGATTTCACCTACAGTTTGATTAAATTCATTATTATTAAAGTTTGTTGAAGTTTCTTTTAGTTAGAAGAGTTGAGAAACACAAGTTGATAGATTCATATAGAAAGTTATGAAATTTAAAAAGAAAAACCAGTGGATGAATTTTATTCAGAATTATTTATGGCTATTTTGTATTTCTGTCTTCATTTTCAGAATAATGCATGTTATTACTAAATTTGGAAATATTCTAAAATTGGAAATAAGACTCCACTTGATTCAAAACATGACCTTTTTTTCACATCAGTCTTTTTAAAATAATGGTTGAAATGCATTCAGTTCATACCCTTACACTTAATCCTCATGCATGGTCTTTCTTGTTTTTCCCTACCTCTCCTCTAACTGTCCTTTACAAAGATGAGACGTTTTCCTCCCGACACAAAATTCCCTTGATTATATATTAGAAAGAACTGACACTTTGTAGCAAGGTTTAGGAAAAGCTAACATAAGTGGAGCTTCTGTGAAATCTGTTTTACCAAAAAATATTGGATTTACTGCTGATAAATAATGGAATTTATTTTAACCATTTGCATTTTCTCTTCATTGAAACTCATTGAACGACTATTAGTTTCAGGCGGCACATTTATTTTTGCCATGGGTAAAGATGCTTCTTCAGTAAAATGTTCACTTACGGCATTCAGAATCTCGAGATATAACCAATGTCATCAAAGGGTAGAAGAGTAGAGACAAGGGGAGGATCAACCGCTTTTCCCCTCAGTGAATGATCTACTGTCAAGTTCTACGATCACATTTCATCTATAAAGAGAGCATTGAGCCAAGTCTGTGTTTTGCATACATGTCTTTACATTTAATGATAATTGTAAATATATTTACAATATGAATATATAAATATATGCCAACTATTTAGCTCTAGTTAAAATCTGCCAAAATATAGGGAGGCTTGTGGGTGATGCAAATTGGAGATTTGCGTAGATTTAGGGTGCAATTTCAGAAAAGTAAATAAACATTATTTTGCTCTATAACTAAAAGACGCTAGGTATATTACCTTGTTTACTCACCAAACAAAAAGCAATCACCAAAAAACAATGAAACAAATCTCAGCTAACCTTCTTAACCCTTCCACTGCCATTGCCATGACTCATTAGTCAGAAACAGAGAATCACTTCTTTACTGAAGGACATAAATTCATTAGAGGGCCACAGATGAATAAAGAACAACTAAATACATTTAAATCACTTGTTTTTAGGAAACTATCCTGGCTTTCAAAATGACGTAAATCCAGATGAATTGGGAGATTGGGATTGACATACATACAATCACTAATATGTATAAAATAGATAACTAATAAAAAAATAAAATAAAATGACATAGATCCAACCAAAAGTTATTCAAGTTTAATGGGAACAGGATTCTTTTCTAGACTATCTCAGAGGCATTCTCAACTCATGGTGGTTTCATTGTAAAATAAATAAAATCAATTCAGAGGCCACATCTGATTTGCTGGAAGTGCTGTCATGTGATTCTAATGTCTAACCTCTAGTTGGGTACATAGCCCCTCGTTCTACTCCACAGGAATGTGTTCTTTTTACCTAATACCAATTAAAACCTTACTCCTCCTCCCATGGAAAGAGCTACTGGTGGTAGTCTTGGAGAAAACATGGGGAGAGGATTGGTCATGTCATATAAGGAGATCAGAAAGCATTATTTTGACATTTAAAAAGTAAAGAGAAGATGATTTTTTTCCTTTTTTTAAAAATTTATTTTACTGAAGTATAGTTGATGTACAATGTTGTGTTAGTTTATGCTGTACAACAGAGTGAGTCAGTTATACGTATATATAATTTTTCATATTCTTTTCCATTATGGTTTATTATAGGACATTGAATATAGTTCCCTGTGCTATATAGTAAGATCTTGTTGTTTATCCATCATATACATAATAGGTTACCTCTGCTAATCCCAAACACCCAATCCATCACTCCCCCACCTCCCCCTTCCCCTTGTCAACCACAAGTCTGTGTGCTATGTCTGTGAGTCTGTTTCTGTTTCGTGAATAAGTTCATTTGTATCATGTTTTAGATTCCGCATGTAAGTGATATCGTATGGTATTTGTCTTTCTCCTTCTCACTCACTTCATTTAGTATAATAGTCTCTAGGTCCATCCATGTTGCTGCAAATGGCATTATTTCATTCTTTTTTATAGCTGAGTAGTATTCCATTGTATATGTATCATATCTTCTTTATCCATTCATCTGTCAATGGACATCTGGGTTGTTTTCATGTCTTGGCTGTTGTAAATAGTGCTGCTGTGAACATAGGGGTGCATGTATGTTTTCCAATTATAGTTTTGTCCAGATATATGCCCAGGAGTAAGATTGCCGGATCATATGGTAGCTCTATTTTTAGCTTTCTGAGGAACCGCCATAGTGTTTTCCATAGTGGCTGCACCAATTTACATTCCCACCAACAGTGTAGAAAGGTTCCCTTTTCTCCACACCCTCTCCAGCATTTGTTATTTGCAGACTTTTTCATGATGGCCATTCTGACCAGTGTGCGGTGGTACCTGATTGTAGTTTTGTTTTGTATACCTTTCTTCCTTCCTTCCTTCCTTCCTTCCTTCCTCCCTCCCTCCCTCCCTCCCTTCCTTCCTTCCTTCCTTCCTTCCTTCCTTCCTTCCTTCCTTCCTTCCCTTTCCTTTCCTTTCCTTTCCTTTCTTTCTTCTTTCTTTCTTTTCTTTCTTTCCTTCTTTCCTCCCTCCCTCCCTCCCTCCCTCCCTCCTTTCTTTTCTTTTTTCTTTTCTTTTCTTTTCTTTTCTTTTTCTTCCTTGTTGGGTCTTCGTTTCTGTGCGAGGGCTTTCTCTAGTTTTGGCGAACGGGGGCCACTCTTTTTTTTTTTTTTTTTTTTT
>RJWK010072282.1:0-10496 GCA_004363435.1 Platanista minor
GTATTCCATTGTTTTTGGAAGGAATGTCCTATAAATATCAATTAAGTCCATCTTCTTTAATGTACCATTTAAAGCTTGTGTTTCCTTATTAATTTTCAATTTGGATGATCTGTCCATTGGTGAAAGTGGGGTGTTAAAGTACCCAACTATCATTGTGTTACTGTCGATTTCCCTTTTTATGGCTGTTCACATTTGCCTTATATATTGGGGTGCTCCTATGTTGGGTGCATAAATATTTACAATTGTTAAATCTTCTTCTTGGATTGATCCCTTGATCATTATTTAGTGTCCCTCTTTGTCTGTTCTAATAGTCTTTATTTTAAAGTCTATTTTGTCTGATATGAGAATTTCTACTCCAGCTCTCTTTTGATTTCCATTTGTATGGAATACCTTTTTCCATCCCCTCACTTTAAGTCTGTATTTGTCACTAGGTCTGAAGTGTGTCTCTTGTAGCCAGCATATATATGGGTCTTGTTTTTGTATCCATTCAGCCAGTCCACGTCTTTTGGGGGTGCATACTATCTATTTACATTTAAGGTAATTATCAGTATGTATGTTCCTCTTACCATTTTCTTAATTGTTTTGGGTTTGTTATTGTAGGTCTTTTCCTTCTCTTGTGTTTCCTGCCTGTAGAAGTTCCTTTAGCATTTGTTGTAGAGTTGGTTTGGTGGTGCTGAATTCTCTTAGCTTTTGCTTGTCTGTAAGGTTTTTAATTTCTCAGTTGAATCTGAATGAGATCCTTTCTGGGGAGAGTAATCTTGTTTGTCGGTTTTCCCCTTTCATCACTTTAAATATGCCCTGCCACACCCTTCTAGCTTTCAGAGTTTCTGCTGAAAGATCAGCTGTTAACCTTATGGGGATTCCCTTATACGTTATTTGTTGTTTTTCCCTTGCTGCTTTTAATATATTTTTCTTTGTATTTAATTTTTGATAGTTTGATTAATATGTGTCTTGGCGTGTTTCTCCTTGGATATATCCTGTATGGGACTCTCTGTGCTTCCTGGACTTGATTAACTATTTCCTTTCGTATATTAGGGAAGTTTTCAACTATAATCTCTTCAAATATTTTCTCAGTCCCTTTCTTTTTCTCTTCTTCTTCTGGAACCCCTATAATTCGAATGTTGGTGTGTTTAATGTTGTCCCAGAGGTCTCTAACATTGTCCTCAACTCTTTTCATTATTTTTTCTTTACTCTGCTCTGCAGTAGTTATTGCCATTATTTTATTGTCCAGGTCACTTATCTGTTCTTCTGCCTCAGTTTTTCTGCTATTGATTCCTTCTAGAGAATTTTTAATTTCATTTATTGTGTTGTTCATCATTGTTTGCTCTTTAGTTCTTCTAGGTCCTTATTAAATGTTTCTTGTATTTTCTCCATTCCAAGACTTTGGATCATCTTTACTATCATGACTATGAATTCTTTTGCAGGTAGACTGCCTATTTCCTCTTCATTTGTTTGGTCTGGTGGGTTTTTACCTTGCTCCTTCATCTGTCGTGTGTTTCTCTGTCTTCTCATTTAGCTTAACTTACTGTGTTTGGCGTCGCCTTTTCACAGGCTGCAGATTCTCAGTTCCCGTTGTTTTTGGTGTCTGCCCCCAGTGGGTAAGTTTGGTTCAGTGGGTTGTGTAGGCTTCCTGATGGAGGGGAGTTGTCTCTGTGTTCTGGTGGATGAGGCTGCATCTTGTCTTTCTGCTGGGGGGCTGCATCCAATAGTGTGTTTTGGGTTGTCTGAGACCTTATTGTGATTTTAGTCAGCCTCTCTGCTAATGGGTGGGGTTCTGTTCCTGATTTGATAATTGTTTGGCATAGGGTGTCCAGCACTGTGGCTTGCTGGTCATTGAGTGGAGCTGGGTCGTAGAATTGAGATGGAGATCTCTGGGAGAGCTTTCGCTGTCTGATATTACGTGGAACTGGGAGGTCTCTGGTGGACTAATGTCCTGAACTCGGCTCTCCCACCTCAGAGGCACAGGCCTGACACCCCACCAGAGCTCCAAGACCCTGTCAGCAACACAGCTTGGAAGAAAAGGGAGAAAAAAAAGAAAGAAAGAAAATAAAAAGAAATAAAGTAGCTAAAATAAAAAATAGACAAATTATTAAAAATAAAAAATTTAATAGTATTCAAAAAAAAAAGAAAGAAAGAAGAGAGCTACCAAACCAAAAAACAAATCCACCAATGTCAACAAGTGCTAAAAACTATATTAAAAGAATTTTAAAAAATAAATAAAACGGACAGACGGAACCCTAGGACAAATGGTAAATCAAAGCTATACAGACAAAATCACACAAAGAAACGTACACACTCAAAAACGGAGAAAAAGGAACTATATATATATGTATATTTTTTAAAACTGATAAAGGAAGAGAGCAACCAAATCAATAAACAAAACTACCAATTATATCAAACTCTAAATACTAAACTAAGATAAACATAAAACCAGAAACCAGTCAGTTGCACGCAGCAAACCCTAAGTCTACAGTCCCTCCCAAAGTCCACGGCCTCAGTTTTGGGATGATTCGTTGTCTATTCAGGTATTCCACAGGTGCAGGGTACATCAAGTTTATTGTGGAGATTTAATCCGCTGCTCCTGAGAGATTTCCCTTTCTCTTCTTTGTTCACACAGCTCCTGGGGTTCAGCTTTGGATTTGGCCCTGTCTCTGCGTATAGGTCTCCTGAGGACATCTGTTCCCGCCCACACACGACGGGGTTAAAGTAGCAGCTAATTAGGGGGCTCTGGCTCACTCAGGCTGGGGTAAGGGAGTGTTATGGTATGGAATGGGGGGTTAGCCAGCAGCGGCAGAGGCCATCATGATGTTGTAACAGCCTGAGGCACACCGTGTGTTCCCCCAGGGAATTTCTCCCTGGATCACAGGACCCTGGCAGTGGCGCACCGCACAGGCTCCTGGAAGGGGAGGTGTGGATAGTGACTTGTGCTCGCACACAGGCTTCTTTGTGTCTGCAGCAGCAGCCTTAGCATTTCATGCCCATCTCTGGTGTCCGCGCTGATAGCCATGGCTGATGCCCATCTCTGGAGCTCGTTTAGGCGGCGCTCTGAATCCCCTCTCCTCATGCTCCCCGGAACAATGGTCTCTTGCCTCTTAAGCAGTTCCAGACTTTTCCCCGGACTCCCTCCCAGCTAGCTGTAGTACACTAGCCCCCTTCAGGTTGTGTTCACATGGCCAACCCCAGTCCTCTCCCTGGGACCTGACCTCTGAAGCCGAAGCTGGAGCCTCAGATCCCAGCTCCCACCCACCATGGTGGATGATCAGACAAGCCTCTCAGGCTGGTGAGCGCTGGTAAGCACTGATCCTCTGTGTGGGAATTTCTCCACATTGCCCTCTGCACCCGTTGCTGTGCTCTCCCCCATGGCTCCGAAGCTCCTCCCCACTCCTGCCACCCCCGTCTCTGCCAGTGAAGGGGCTTCCTAGTGTTTGGAAACTTTTCCTCCTTCACAACTCCCTCCCACTGATGTAGGCCCCATCCCTGTTCTTTTGTCACTGTTTTTCCTTTTTTCTATTGCTCTACCCAGGTACGTGAGGAGTTTCTTGTCTTTTGGGAAGACTGAGGTCTTCTGCCAGTGTTCAGTAGGTGTTCTGTAAGAGTTGTTCCACATGTAGATGTATTTCTGATGTATTTGTGGGGAGGAAGGTGATCTCCACGTCTTACTCCTACGCCATCTTGAAGGTCTCCCCAGTGGTGTGGTTCTTCAAGAATGGACAGTCAAATCTCTGCTGTGTCTAACCCTTGTACAAGTGAAATAGACATTCTTTCCTTCCCACACCTGACACCAGGACTTTACTCACTTCAGTTCTTCCTTTAAGTTTTGAATTTGTTTTCATGCTTATAAAGAATCACCTACCTTGAGTCATCAAAATATTCACCATTTTTATTTCCTTCACTTTCATAATTTTGCTTTTACACTTAAGTCTCAGAGTCATTTGCAATTTTTTGGTATGAAGTATAAGGCAAAGTTTGGACCTTATTATTTTTACAAGGTTAGCCTGATTTCTAACAATTGTAGGGCTTCCCTGGTGGCACAATGCTTGAGAGTCTGCCTGCCAATGCAGGGGACACGGGTTCGTGCCCCGGTCCAGGAAGATCCCACATGCCACGGAGCGGCTGGGCCTGTGAGCCATGGCCACTGAGCCTGTGCGTCCAGAGCCTGTGCTCCACAACGGGAGAGGCCACAACAGTGAGAGGCCCACATACCACACACACACACACAAATTGTAAAACGTTAACATTTTAATGTTTGATCCAATATTATATATTGAAAAATCTATCTCTCCTTCTTCTGTTCCTTAATATCTTCCTCATCATATGGTAACTTGTTATATTTACTCATATCTATGTCTAGACTATGTATTTTGATCCATTGATCAGTCAGTCTGGTCATGTTATAAACTCAAGTTTGGAGCATACTCAGAAATAAAATTTAGTTTTTTGACTCTAAACCTCACTTGTCTCCTACTCTTCAGGCACACGTGTTTAAACCCCGCCTGGAAAATCTCTTCCTATGATTCTCCTTGGCTCTGCAAATGCATCAAACTCCGTTGCCTGTAGACCCAAGTCCAAAACTTCTAAACACAACATTTAATGTCCTCTGAACACACTACTCTCTGCCTTTCCATGTATCTTCTCTTGTTAAGCCCTTTTATATATACTACATTCCAAACAATTCCATCTATTCCTAATCTGGAATATCTTTTCTTAATCTGTTCCTAAATTAAGACCTGTTTTATTTTACTCCTATCATTTAGTTCACATTATTTCTCTCACCTGAAACATCCTTTTCTCTCACTACTTCTTCCATCTTCACCTAATAAATCCCTACCCATTATCTAAAGTTCAACACAAGTAACAACTATATTATGGGTCCAGTCTGATGACCTTCCCATTCTGTCATCCAGAATATATTATTTTCCTACATTAACCTCCAATATCACATTATATCTCTCTCATGGCACCCATATTTTGACCAGTATTGCAGCTATTTGTGTATTGTTTTATTTCATTAGTAGATCATAAACTCCATGAGGTCAAATATTCCTCTTTGTATCATACACATGCTCTTGGTCATAGTTTACAATCAAATATGTTAACAGACTAAAATGAATTCCTTACTTTCAACATCACCTGTGTTCTGCAGTTTTTTAAAATAGTTGATCTTATTTCATGTAATAAGATTTTATTTCATGAAGTTGATCTTATTTCATGTAATTCCATTAGATTAGATTAATAAAAGGAGAATCTTCAGACACTTCTAGAGATACTCGACCTATACTAAGACCAAAATTCTTCTGTTAATATCATAACACTAGGACTTATTAAGTAGCATAATCCATCCATTGAGGGGAAATATTTTAATTAACAAAACTATTAAGAAGAGAGGTATATCCACTTTCTATTGCTGTTGCAGCATCACACCACAAACTTAGTGGCTTAAAGCAACACAAATTTATTATCATACTACTAAAGGTCAAAAATCCAATATCAGTTTCACTGGTTAAAATCAAGGCATCAGCAAGACTATTTCCCTCTGGAGGCTCTAGAGGAAAATCTGCTTCCTTGTCCTCTCCAGCTTCTAGAGTCAACCTACATTCTTTGGCTAATAGTGTCTTCCTTCATTTTCAAAATCAGCAGTGTAGTGTTTTCCCTCTTCTCCAACCTCTGCTTCCAACCTCTTCTTCTCTCTTTCTCTCACTCTGATACTGCTGCCTCCCTCTTAAAAGAACCTTTCTGATGACATTGGGCCCACCCAGATAATCCAGGATAATTTCCCCATGTCAAGATTCTTAACTTGAGTACATTTATGAAGATCCTTTTATCATGTAAAGTAACATATTTACAGGTACCAGGGATTAGGGCATGGACATCTTTGGGGGGGACAATTATTCAGCCTACTGTAAGAAGTTAATGCAGAGAATATTAAAATCTAAAGTCTTAAGAAAATGAAACGTCTAATCACAAGTATTAGAACCACCTTTCTAGAGCATCATGTTCCCTAGGTGATAGAAGAACTCTAAACAGGATGGGAAAACCTAAATATGACTCAGTGGCAAGAATCACAAAAAGAAAAAAAAAATGGGGGGTGAGGAATGGGAGTGGTATTTCTACACAAGCTACATCTACCACTTCCCACTGATTCTGTTCTCTTCTTTGACCAATAAGTAAGCCAGGATGAGAAGCACTGGACATGGTCAACAAAATGGATAGTGTTAAGCAGAGAAAAAAACAGAACACATGGACATCATGTAAAGTGTTTGAGGAAATGACATGGGCAACCCAAGGTTGGGAAATTCTATCACTGATATGGCCTGAATGTTTGTGACCCCCAAAATTCACCTTGAGGGTTGAAATCCTAACCCCCATATTGATGGTGTTAGGAAGTGGGGCCTTTGGGGGTTGATTAGGCTACAAGGGCAGAGCCACAAGCATAGGATTAGTGCCTTTATAAAAGAAATCAGAGAAAGATCTCTTGCCTCTTCCACCAAGAAAGGAAATAGTGAAAAGTGGCCATTTATGCACAAGGAAGCAAGCTCTCACCAGACACTGAATCTGCTAGCACTATGATCTTGAACTCCTAAACTTCAGAACCGTGACGAATAGATGTTTGCTGTTTATAAGCCACCCAGTCTATGGTATTTTGTTATAGCAGCCCAAATAGGCTAAAACAATCACCAAGTAATAACAATAATAGTGATAGTAATATTAATAATAACTACCTTAGGTGGTTAATTATTATTACTTAGGTCCCTTGGCCATCTGCGAATAACATTTAAGATGCCCCTGAGCAGAGAATTCTGGTGGAGCCAAGATGTGTGGGAGTTCAACAAGACTCAGAGTCCAAGATAAGCGTGTTACCTTTATGACTAAGTGGGAATGTCAACAGCCTTGAGAGGTCATGCTACCTATTCAAACCAGCACTTGTTGAAATGCAGAAAGAAGGCAATAGAATTGCCTTTCAGAAACAGAAATGGCAAAGGAATGCCATCATATCCCTTCTTACTCATGTTACTTCCCTGTGTTAACTGTCCACTTATGCTGAAAATGGTCACATAGAAGGAAAGGGAAAGATAGGACAATCCGTAGTACCTTTTCCTTTCAATCCTTTCTTATTTATCAGTAAGCTGAGGGTAGAGGACATTAGTAGAATGTGTGCATATCAAAAAGTCATATAGGGGGCTTCCCTGGTGGCGCAGTGGTTGAGAGTCCGCCTGATGATGCAGGGGACACGGGTTCGTGCCCCGGTCCGGGAAGATCCCACATGCCGCGGAGCGGCTGGGCCCGTGAGCCACGGCCGCTGAGCCTGCGCGTCCGGAGCCTGTGCTCTGCAACGGGAGAGGCCACAACAGTGAGAGGCCCGCGTACCACAAAAAAAAAAAAAAAAAAGTGATATAGAAAGAGTTGAACCAGTTTTCAGTAGCATTTCCACTGTTCTGGTAGGAATAAAATAAATATACAAATATGAGCTACAAAATATGAACTGTGTGATTTTGGTGGTTCTGTGTAAGAGTTAAATGTCCTAAAATTTTCATTAAAACTGGTATTGCACAAGGTAAAGACGAACAGTAAAATTCATGCTAATGATTTAAATATTTTATTTTTCTTGACTTATAATGGCATTAACTAGCAAATAAAATTCATCATGATAAGTCAGAGAGAAACCATGAATGGAAGGAAAAAACTTTATACGTTAGTACCTTTAGCAAGATTTTTTCCTGCTTTTTGAACAAGGGGTGTCTCATTTTCGTTTTGCACTGGACGCCACAAATTGTGTATGGTCCTTCACACCTGGTAGCTGATTGGTTTGAGCATAAGATAATTGATTTAGGATTGGGCTGCATGAAGATCAAACCCTTGAAGGAATTCAATCACATTTTTGCTGTCCTCTCCTGAACGTAGCTTAGTTCTAAACCTTCACTGCTTCCTACATCACGCAAGTCTCAAATCTTTCTTTGTTCTGCCTTAAAACTCTAGGTAATCTGTCTCTTTCATACATAAAAAGTTATGTTCTCTCTTCCTATGTTACCTTGACTCTGTAACCTTTGGTTCCACGTCACTAAGCCACAGATTACCCTCTCCCATATTAAAATAAGAGGCTGGCATGTGTGGCATGCTGAACCCCGTGTGCAAATGTCTGAATAAATCTGTTGTGGCCTTAATTACAGGTAAGACCATGTTAAACTTAACTCCAACAGATGTTCTCTATGAAAATGTGATACCTCCATCATTTTAATGGAAATGTTGAATTCAAACATTTCCATGGTAGAAATTGTAAACTCCTGAAAACTGACCACAATTTACAAGCTTGCAGTGTTTTAGTGGAGTTGTTTTTACAAGTGTTAATGGTGGGAGGGACCATATATGGATTTACTACTGAGAGCAATGTTATATTGCTTTATGCTTCAAATTCATGGTTAAAACCGGCTTCTCCTGGAGCCCAGATCTCTGGAGTTGCATCAGGGGCCAACAAAGAGAAATGGATCAAGTATGCCAGGTGAGCAGAGCTCCAAACTCTGTCCTACACCACCTTTCCCGCAGGCATAGCAGCTCCTTGTGATAAACTAGACTCCCATATAAGCTTTTCTTTGAAGAAACCATTCTGCAACTTAAAGGAAAACACGGCAAATAACAAAACTCTGCCCATCGCTTCACAGAATGACCTGATCTTTATAAGGCAGAAGAATCAAAGATAAAGTGAACATGAAGAATTTTCTAAATAAAACAAGTTTCTTCTTTTAGCAACTATTTTTTATAAGCTCACTACTGAGAGACTAATTGAAATTATGCATTTTATACTCCTTTCTTCTTAAATGGAGACTTTTATCTTAAAAACTAGAGTCATTGGAATGAAGTATAACATATTGATGTTCCAGGAAACATTGTACATTACAGGCCATCTGTCCCTTACACTAAAGGGACCCACAAAAGCATAATCTGTAATATTGAGTTAGGGTGTATATTTTGCCTTTTTCCTGTCAATTTAGTAGAATAACATCATACTTACATTTGACTTACTGTAAATTTACTACATATTTAGTTTACTAATTTAAAATTATATTAGATTGATTTGGCATTTAAGAGCAAGAAATAATTTGCAAAGTCTCTGCAATTCCAATTCAAACTTTGCAAAGTCTCTGCAAAGTCTCTGCAAAATAATTTGCAAAGTCTCTGCAATTCCATTCCAATTGCACTTAATTACTCTGTGCCCCAGGTATTAGATGTAGTCATCTGTTGAGATTGAAAGTAATTGTTCCTTTTAACACACACCATTTTTAAGGTAGGTGATGGTCTCTTTTTCTATAGCCTTGCGGAGCTGTCAGCCATCAGTCACAGACATTCGTCTTCAAGGACATAGATCCACTTAGGGCTTCTGACATATATGCAAGATAAAGCTCCTGCTTTCCAACTGTTGATACACCAAAGAGAGGCCTTCTCATCAGCTAGGTATTATAATCCAACTGAATGCCAACAAAGCAAAACTATTTTTACATTACCTTTTTCTTCTACTCTTTGGAAAAATAGTCTAGATTGTGAAAATCTAGGACCCAGAATGGCCTAACATTCCTTCCCATATCAAAGGGTGCTGACAGTCTAAACTCTGACGTGGAGGTATTCCAATAGCATGCTGTGAGACATTTTGATTAGTGTTATCCAAATCAGTGCAAACTGAGAAAAAAAATCACCGATCCATTAACAACATTTTTAAAATATCATGAACTTGGTGTCAAATTTAAGCTGTTCAAACACTGGATGCTTCACATAGTATTATTTATCATACCTTTGTGGTCATAAATAAAAATTTGCATTTCCATATTTTTTTACATCAAAGATCTCCAAGTTCTCACCACTTCTCACATTTTATACTCTTTTATATTGCAAAAGCAACATGTTCTTTTAAGATTTCAGCAAATAACAGTAAATGAAAAGTAGAAAATAAAGTTTACCTAACACACAGAGATATCTTATCTCTATAAATGTTCAACGTGGGTTTCTTACTGGTGTTTTCCCAATACATAGTTATATAAATAATTTTTTCTTAAAAATAAATAAGCTAAAACACTTAAAAATGGTTAAAATGGTAAAAAATTTTTGACATCTTTATTGGAATATAATTGCTTTACAATGGTGTGTTAGTTTCTGCTGTAGAACAAAGTGAATCTGCTATACTTATACATACATCCCCATATCCCCTCCCTCTTGCGTCTACCTCCCACCCTCCCTATCCCACCCCTCTAGGTGGACACAAAGCACCAAGCTGATCTCCCTGTGCTATGCAGCTGCTTCCCACTAGCTATCTATTTTACATTTGGTAGTGTATATACGTCAATGCTACTCTCTCACTTCGTCCCAGCTTACCCTTCTCCCTTCCTGTGTCCTCAAGTCCATTCTCTACGTCTGAGTCTTTATTCCTGTCTTGCCCCTAGGTTCTTCATAACCATAAAATGGTAAATTTTATGTTATGTGTTTTTTACTATAATTAAAACTTTCTAAAAATG
>RJWK010072283.1:0-10496 GCA_004363435.1 Platanista minor
TTTTTTTTTTTTTGCGGTTCGCGGGCCTCTCACTGCTGTGGCCTCTCCCGTTGCGGAGCACAGGCTCCGGACGCGCAGGCTCAGCAGCCATGGCTCACGGGCCCAGCCGCTCCGCGGCATATGGGATCTTCCCGGACCGGGGCACGAACCTGTGTCCCCTGCATTGGCAGGCGGACTCTCAACCGCTGCACCACCAGGGAAGCCCTAAATGTATACATTTGATATCAAGTACCAGATAGTTAAGTGGTCTAATTCCTTAAGTAGAAATATATTTGAATGTACAATAGTACATAATATTTAGATATTATCAACTTTGCATGTAACTAACTTGTCATGAAAAAGCAATTTTAAACCACAAGTCATGAAGAAGCAATTAAGATGGAGTCTATTGCAATATTGTGGTATATAACAATGCACTTACCAAAAAACATGCAACATTTATCAACGTCAATGCTGTCCAAAAACTCACACAGAAAAACACAGGGAAAAAATGGACAGGTTAAAGAGAACCTAGTTAATTCTCACATTAAATTTTTTTAAACTTAGGACTGGGCATATAAGGGAAGAAACATAATTATAGTGGGAAGAAACATAATTATAGTAGAAAGAAGACTTTCCAAAGATGTGTAAAGGTAAATGCTATTGTTTTCATCAGCTCAGAATGAAATTGTTTTCTCAACTAAACACATATTTTCACAAATTAGGGAGGGCAAATTTACTGAAAACATTCCTTTTATTAATATACAAAACAGTCTGTTTTCTGGCATGATAGAGGAATGCACTTTTCTGATTTATCTAATATCCATGTTCATAGAGAAATAGCAGTCAAATAATTAGACTAGAAACAATACCTAAATTGAGCTGAAAATAATTTGATATTTGATGATTCACAATCTTTCAGTGGCTCAGAGTTATGATCATGAATATCAATTATCCCTGTAATAAGGCCATTTGGAACAGCATTTAATAGTTTGATTAATATAAAATATACTAAAGCCTTTCTTTTTTGTGTATATTTCAGTGCCAAATAAAAAGGACTCTTGGCAAAACTATGAAGAATGAAACCTTTTCTCAATACAGAACATGTGCTACTTATTTCTTATATGATCTAGACCTTTTTTAGAAATTCTCATTTTTACTATGCTAAAGTGAACAAACCATGGGGCAGCAGATTCAAGATGTCAACAGAAAGGTCCTTGATCTCAGAGAGGGAATGGCACAGAATCCACCAACTGCCTCTTTCCCCACTGTAAGATAATGAAGGGCTCTGGGAATAGACCCCAAGGACCGCTACCCACCAATGACCTACCAGGTTAACCTTGAAGATTAACAGACCCACCACAATGACCTTAGACAACCCTCTAGACATCAAAATGTTTGGAGCAAATCTGAAGATATGAGGCCTGTAAACTCCAGCGAAACTTTATTACATAAATCAGCAGCATCAGTAGTTCACCACAGATAAGTACAGATACATATGCTTATATATACATGGAATATTACTGGAAGGAAACACAAGAAAGTGTTAACAGCTATGGGGGTGGACCATGTAAGTGGGAATGTGGAGTGGCTGGGAGTTTTCCCTTCAAACTCCTTTGCAACATTTGTTTTTATCATATGCATATATTACTTTTTCAATAAGAGCTAGTTTAAAATAATAGTAATAATTCACTTCATTTTCTGGTATCTTTAAAGGTCATTTATTAACTGTTTATGTTACTATTAAATAGGGAAAGAATCAAGCTGCTACTCTGTTGCCTCCCTCCTTTTTTGTCACAAAAAGAAACTTCAAAACAACAGAGGCATCATTACTCAGCAAGGACTCTTCTGAGAATATCAACCAGCACATAACTAAAATTTAAAAATTGCAAATTTAGCTGCAAGAATTTGTATATTCCTTACACTCTGTTACTTTCATTTTTTACAACACAACAAAAAAGCCCACTGCTTTTTATGATGGTATACTTTAAACTATCTTGAGGCTCTTGTTTTCACACAACACGTGTAGTGTCTATATCTTAGATTCCAAAATGTGTGCTAATTGTGATTTTTTTTTTAAGATTCAAAACAATATGCTTTCTGACCCATGGGTTAAAAGGAAAAAAAGTGATCATTTCCTTTTTATCCAAATTCACACCCAGAATAGAACACCTCTTTTCACATAATCTAAAAGTCACAAAATAATAGAAACTACTACAAGTCATTTGTAACTACCACCCACTCTTCTTTTAATATAGAAATCTCCCTGTGTGGCTTTAAACTTCCATGTGTCAGCACTGGGGAAAAGCCTAGACTATACTTGGAGCTGGCTGGATGGACTAGGGGAGCAGTCTACCCAACACCTGCACTAGGAGCTCCACTTTAGAGCTTGAGAAAGAGACACGTATTATGTGGTGTACACACAGCTTAAACCTGAGCAAGGGTTTTTAATGTATTAACACAAGTACATTGAATAGTAAGTAGTTCCAAGTCCATCCTTCATTATCATCTTTGGCTTACTTTTACATGGAAGTAGTTTCATACTGACTGTTCTACCAAGATCGGTTTTAACGTCATGTACCGAAGATCACCCACGTGCATTTACGCTAAAAGGCCCTTTTCCAAAGCCTGTGGAAGGGTTCTGACTTCCAGGGGACCTTATCCCGATGTCATGCAACCAAGATGAAATCTCAAACAGGAAACAAGCCCCAAGTGGAAGGAAGATGGATGGAGAGAAACCCTGACTGGTAGTTGAGGGGTCGAGAAGCGTTTTCCCTGCATGTGGTGGTAACCACAAGGAGCCGGTTGCTGCTTGGTGGATTGGCTGCTTTTCGGTTGCACTCTCTGCAGCGCGGAAACTCTGGGCTCCACCATCTCTCTCTACTTTGCTGCAGGGGCCACTGAAAAGTCTGCCTGCCTACGGGGAAAGCTCACGCTTCGTGAGATCTCAGGACAGTTTGAGTCTCGAGGATTTGGGTTGTTTTGTTTTGTTTTGTTTTGCTTCACTTGAGGGTAAACTGTGCATTTCCTTTACTGTGCGGCAAAAGCTAACTTCTCGTTGGAGAGCAGTGCACAACCATCCCGCGGGTCTGCATTTATATTGAGTCCTCCCTTCCTCCGTATATCAACGGCTTAGCGAAACTTTCAGAGAAGATGAGGAAAAGCATCCATCAAAACGCAAAGACGCAGAGCGGAACTCTTCCTCCTCTGTCAAGATAAAAAAAGTCACTTCTGCTTCTCACAGCCAAGGACTGAGTCTGGGAACCTCCGGACAAGGAAGGAAGGTTTGGTAATGAAGCAGATGGGAGAAAACAATGCTAAGCCTGCGTGGCCTCCGACACCATACATCCTGCCCCGGCCCGTGACCCATCCACGGTCCACCATCCACACCCACGCGCGGCCTCGCTTACCTTGATGATGCTGCTGCGCCGGGGGGTCGCCCGCGCAGCCTCCAGGAGGCCGGCCTCGCCGTCCGCCGGGGCCCCTGCAGCGCTGGGCAGCGCGACCGCGCTGCGACGGTCCCTCCATTGGCCCCCAGGGGCGGCCGCCACGCCGTCCCCGGAGGCGGCGTCCGGGCCCACTCGGGGGTCGTCTTCGCTCCCAGCCGCGTCTGCCGGCGCTGGACCCTCCCTTCTGGCTGCTCCCTCGGCCATAGCCGAGCGCGTTTCGGGCTCCCCGGGGGGAGGCGGCACGCCCGGCAGCGGAGTCCAGCCGCTGGGCACGGGTGCGCTCATGCACCGGGAGGCGACCGCGCCAGACTTTGTTTCACCGCCCGGTGGCGGCGGCAGTGGCGGCAACTTTCTGGAGAGGAGACATCGCTCGAGTAGAGACGTCCGCGAGCTTTGATCCAGGAGGCCGGCAGTCCTTGGGGGGACCTGGCGGGGTTGAGGAGATGTGAGCGGGAGGGAGAAGGAGAGGCGAAAAGGAGAGGGAGGTGTCCGAAATGTGATGCAAACGCCCGCTCTGCGCCAGAGAAAAGGCACCGGGCTCCTGGCCGGGCTGCCTCTGAGGCCGGGACGCGCGCGGCCTGAGAGGGGTTGGAGCCCGGCGACCGCTGCCCGGCGCACCAGACACCTGCCCGCGGACGGCGGCGCAGTGGCCCCAGGAAGTGCGGCGTCTGCGGCGGCGGCGGCGGCGGCGGCGACCTCCACTCCGCTCTGTTGTGACAGGGAGGGAAGGACTTGTTTTGACAGCCCTTGGGGATTGGCAGGCGTCTGGGCCTCTTAGGAGCCTCGCCTCGCCGAGGGGAGGGTCGGCCCGACCAATCCCCACTAGGGAGGGGTGTGCCCGAGCGCGAAGAACGGAATGTGTTCTCTAACCGGGAGCCGACCCAGACGGGCTTGTGTACTCGAGTGGGGTGTGAGAGCGCGCGTGTGCGCACCCGGAGGCGCTCCGTGTGTATTTTGGGAAGTTTAGATGTTCGAAACGAACCTGAAGATGCAACAAAATCCGGGGATGGGACAGAGGTGGGGGAAAGGAAACCTTCGTTTGCAAGCACAGCAATTTGGAGGAAATGGGGTGTTGAGTATTAAGGTCAAAGCCTTTGGGGTGACGCGGAGTGCAGCTTCGCGCCATCAGGGGTTAATTGCAGGCTCTCACCTTTAGAAGTCCACGCCGAGATAAACTAGGGTTTACTGGGACCCTGTTGTTGGATAATTTGCTTCAGTTTCCGTGTAAACATCTTCAGTTCACTCTGCAATGTGAATAAATATGGCAAGGAAATGGAATCAGATAAAAGAAGCGAGGGTAATAGGAACCCAAACCAACTAAATCCTCTGGAGAGTGGCTCCTCACAAAGCGTGGATATGATGCAGGTTGGCTAAGCACAAGGTGAGGTAGGGGATTTAATCTCTATCCTAAAACATCCCTATTTGATAATGAATGGTTCAACCTCCTTTCTCTAGATAATCCTATATAAACATATTTTGCTCATTTCCAGCAAGTTAGCAAGAGGAGAGATATCCTTGAATGATGCATTAAGGCAGTGAAATTAACCACAGAATGTTCAGATAGGTGAAAAAAGGATGGCTCTGAGGTTCCCTAGTAGGACAGAAGATTTGAAATTTTAATTTAAAGGCTTTTTAATATTAGACTCTCTGTTAAACCTTATTCATAACATTAAATTATATTTTGATTATTAATAATTTTATAATTTGAGATGTTACTTGTTCCTTTGACTAAGAACATGAGAAATTCTTCAGCCTTTTAGACCCAGAATTTGTTAGAATGTCAGAATTTTAGAGATGCAAGGGGATTTAAAGATCATCTAGTGCAACCCTTTTATTTTACAGATGAGAAGAAGGCCCACAGAGCTTTAGTTTCTTGTCTACTAGTTAGTGCAAGAGGTGAAATTAGAATCTGCCACTTAACTCCTGCAGTAATCTCTTCACTACTTTATCTGGCTCCTCTGGGGCAGCAAGCAGCCAGAACTGGATGAGGCCCTTGGGAGTTTTCAGACTTGACATTTACCAACTTTAAGGGAAGACTGAGAAGGCTTGATTTTACCTTTTCTTTAAATATAAATGCAGCCTGGTAATGAATGTACCAGATTAGCAATCTCTGGTTTTAGAACCAACACTACCCTCTAGTGAGATTCTGAGAACTGCATCCATAATAGCAAATGCTTTTTTCTTTCTTTCTCATATGTAAAAGACAGGAGAGGAAACTCAGTTTCCTTTCAACTGATCTGCCCTTATAACCCACAGACAACAGGAAGGAAGTAGAAGGTCACCCAGACCTAAAACAACCATACATGTCCTTCATCTTCATCAGAAATATTTTTACTTGCTATACTCACAAATATAACCTATTTTAACCTATCACTTTTTTCTTTGGTATTCAAGTATTACTATGTTTTATTTCTGTCTTCTACAGTTGCTTTCAGAGCTTTATTTTTCTGTGTTACCCTCATAAAAATTCCATTCTTGGGTTGTCCTCTGAGAAATGTAAAACTTGGTTATCTCACTCATTATCTTGTTCTATGATATTAATATCATTTACAGGGATTTCCCATGTAAATGGTTTGTGTATACCATCCTGATATTATTTTTTAATATTAAAATTAGTGTCACCTTACTAACATTTACAGTCAGTGATCTTCAAAAAAATAAACCAGAAAGTATAGCATGCAGTGTACAAAATATTTTGTGTGTTTCAACTAGATGATGGCCAATTGAAATCTTCTCTTATCTCTTTTCTCCCTTAGCAGCCTTTTCTTTTACCCTCATGTGAAGGCAAACACACACACACACACACACACACACACACACACACACGCATCTTTGCTCTGAGCATCTGTTCAGACTGTTGTCTAATTCATTCTGCCTTGAGAATATAGTTGGACTCTGATCTATCAAGTCTTTCATACTGTTGTCCTCTAGCATAAGCTCAGAAGGCTTCTCTTGATATTCATGTTTGCAGTTTAAAAAAAAGAACGCTCCATTGAACCTGCTCCTACCCATACACAGATTCTACTCTGTGGCCCCACTCCCAAGACTGAGAGAAAGGTGTAGCCAGACTCGGTCAGATCAGCAGCCATATAAACATTCCTACCCTCCATTTTAAAAAAAACCCTTTCGGGCTTCCCTGGTGGCACAGTGGTTGAGGGTCCGCCTGACGGTGCGGGGGACGCAGGTTCGTGCCCCAGTCCGGGAAGATCCCACGTGCCGCGGAGCGGCTGGGCCCGTGGGCCATGGCCACTGAGCCTGCGCGTCTGGAGCCTGTGCTCCGCAGCGGGAGAGGCCACAGCAGCGACAGGCCCGTGTATCACAAAAATAATAATAATAATAATAATAAAATAAATAAATAATTTTAAAAACCCTTTCCAAGTTACTATGACCCACAACTCCTGTCTCCCAATCATTCACCAAGTAATGTGACAACCACTTCATGGGCAAATTGGAATTTGGAGGAATGGGAGGGATAGGGGGAAGGGATGTAAGAATCATAAATTGTCAATTCAAATGTCACCATCTCAGAGAGGTCTTCTCTGACCACAAATCTCAAGTTGCCCCTTCAACCTCACACACATGCCATGTTACTCATATTATTCTGTTTTGTTTTCTCATAGGATTTTATCACTGTAAATAAACTGTCCTGTCCATGGAATTGTTTATTTATATAGTCTTTCACGCTGACCTCCTGTCTCTGCCCCACTGAAATGGAGAATGTAATCTCCATGTGCATAAAAACTTGTCTATTTTGTTCAGTGCTGTACCTCCAGCTCCCAGAACCATGCCTGGCAGAGTAGGTGCTCAATAAATATTTGTGGACAGAATCTTTACCTTTGCAGTCCTCTAACTGAATAAAACAACCACTTCTGATAAAGAAAAATGGCTCTGTCACTGAGGACTTCTTATTGTCAAGGATCCTGGAATTCCATGCTAGGGCAAAACTCAGAGCAGACCCAAAGCAAGTAGTTGCAAAATTAGAAGGATGCTTATAAATTGGAGTAGCATGAAATCTAGAATTGGACTGAAAAACAGCTGCAGCAAACCTGAAAATACCTAGCCCAGAATTGAAGACCCGGTATGTCAATGTAGTCCTTCGAGCTCAGGTTAGTCACTTCAGAACCCTGGGCCTAAGAAAAATCCAGTGAGAATAGTAAGACTTTCCGTACATTACCAGGAAATCACAGTTGGGAAGAGAACTTATCACTGCTTTCTATGTACCAGATAATCCTCTATGAAGAATTCTGATCTATACTTTACAGATAAGGAAACATAGGATAAAAAGGGTCAATTCACTTGCTCAAGTGACAAAACCAGGATTTGAGTCCCAGATGATGACTTTGAAGCTTGTGGCTCTTCCTACTACACAAGGCTCTCACAGGGTACAAGTCCCGAGATGGTCCTGGAGACTTCACTTATTCTGAAGAACCACTCCTTCAAATCTGGGACCACTCACATTAGGCACAACTACCTCTTCTCTTAACACCAGCATTACCTCTATTTCATCATGATGGAGTATAAGGTTGATTGATATATCAGTGTGTGAGGAAACACATTTATCCTGTGATCCACATATATGTAAGAAAGAATATTTTGATATTAAGAGCCAGTTCAAAGATGCATTTAATATGAGTACAGCATTTTCAAATGAGCCACATATATCTTTATATTCAGTCACAGAGCTCCCCAATATACACTGTAGTCATTTTGATTTGCTAGTTCAAGAAAAACCAATTTGCAGGGTAATTTATTATACAAATATTATAGTAGAGCAAATATATGCTAAGTCAATGAAAGATAAGCAAAACTTAATACAACCTCTTAAAATTCAAGATTATGTTTTCTTGACAGGTATTCCTTCATCCCTTCTATTTCAGTAACTAAAACATAAAAATCAACTACTTTCATTTCTAAGTAGAAGGACACTCCACTTCTTGATAACAGTCCTACAAAAATGAGAAGTTACAGGGAATTCCCTGGTGGCTTACTGTTAAGGATTCCGGTCTTTCACTGCTGTGGCCCAGATTCAATCCCTGGTTAAGGAACTGAGATCCCACAAGCCACTCAGCACAGCCGAAAAAAAAAAAATGAGAAGCTACTAATTGTTTAGGATAGATCTAGGTTCACCAGTTTAATAAATCTTCCAAGTACTGAGAGACAATAAGTACTTAAGAAATCTCTAATTACAGACAATGTACTTCAATGTCTGATGGCTGCTGCAAACCTGTACTACCTGTATGAGAACAGAATGCCCAGATGTTTGTCCATTAACACTGCCCCTCAGGAATCACCCCACATAGAACCTGAGGCTAAAATATACTATTAGGAGCCCCAGGCCAATCATCTGGGAACAGTCTGTATGTTCAGGGCAAAGGTCTTTTAAAAATAGACAGTCAGGGGCTTCCCTGGTGGCGCAGTGGTTGAGAGTCCGCCTGCTGATGCAGGGGACACGGGTTCGTGCCCCGGTCTGGGAAGATCCCACATGCCGCGGAGTGGCTGGGCCCATGAGCCATGGCCGCTGAGCCTGTGCATCCAGAGCCTGTGCTCCGCAACGGGAGAGGCCACAACAGAGAGGCCTGCGTACCACAAAAAAATAAATAAAATTTAAAAAAATAGACAGTCAGTGTTGATTTATTTTCTATGTGTTAATTTTCTTTGACACAGATCCTGGCGTTGGAGCTCAGGTCGTGATTATGTTCCCTACTGATGCAGAAGCCACAAAGGCATTTATGAAAAGTACCACTGGAATGGCACTAATGATACCCCCTTGAAAACTTGTTTCCCTTCTTTATTTATTTTACTTAACAACTTGAGTTGTTTCCAGGTATGGTTTTATAATATAAACCTCTTCAAATCAAACATACACCCAATGCCTGACACTTGCGATACAGGAGTGAATATGGGGTAGGTTCCTCCTCCTCCTCTTCCCCCACCCCAGGTACAAACCCCAAATCTAATTCATCCACATGTGATGGGGATTCTTCCTCCAATTTTGCTAAGACATGAAGTTCATTAATGCTTGTCAGTATCACAGGACCCATTGGAAGAAAATATAAAGTCATATTTCTTTCTCTAATGCACTCGTTTCCTTTCATCATGATGTATTACTCTTTTTTTTAATTTATTTTTTTTTTTTCTTCTGGCTGTGTTGGGTCTTTGTTGCTGTGCGCGGGGTTTCTCTAGTTGTGGTGAGCACGGCTATTCTTCGTTGTGGTGCGCAGGCTTCTCATTGCAGTGGCTTCTCTTATTGCGGAGCATGGGTTCTAGGCGCACAGGCTTCAGTAGTTGCAAGGCGTGGCCTCAGTAGTTGTGGCGCATGGGCTTAGTTGCTCCGTGGCATGTGGGAGCTTCCTGGACCAGAGCTCAAACCCATGTCCCCTGCATTGGCAGGCAGATTATTTTTTTTTTTTTTTTCCGGCTGCATTGGGCCTTTGTTGCTGCTCGCGGGCTTTTCTCTGGTTGCGGAGAGCAGGGGCTACTCTTCATTGCGGTGCGCAGGCTTCTCACTATGGTGGCTTCTCTTGTTTTGGAGCATGGGCTCTAGGCGCGTGGGCTTTAGTAGTTGTGGCACAGGGGCTCAGTAGTTGTGGCTCGCGGGCTTTAGAGTGCAGGCTCAGTAGTTGAGGCACACAGGTTTAGTTGCTCCATGGCATGTGGGATCTTCCCGGACCAGGGCTCGAACCCGTGTACCCTGCATTGGCAGGTAGATTCTTAACCACTGCTGGCAGGCAGATTCTTAACCACTGCACCACCAGGGAAGTCCTGATCATGATGTATTACTCTTTTTTTTTTTTTTTTTCTGTCGGTATTCTTTTTTTTTTTTTTTTTTAACATCTTTATTGGAGTATAATTGCTTTACATTGGTGTTAGTTTCTGCTTTATAACAAAGTGAATCAATTATACATATACATATGTTCCCATATATCCTCCCTCTTGCGTCTCCCTCCTTCCCACCCTCCCCATCCCACCCATCCAGGTGATCACAAAGCACTGAGCTGATCTCCCTGTGCTATGCGGCTGCTTCCCACTAGCTATCTATTTTACGTTTGGTAGTGTACATATGTCCTT
>RJWK010072284.1:0-10496 GCA_004363435.1 Platanista minor
TGGTTGAGGATTTTTGCATCTATGTTCATCCGTGATATCGGCCTGTAGTTTTCTTTCTTTGTGACGTCCTTGTCTGGTTTTGGTATCCGGGTGATGGTGGCCTCGTAGAATGAATGTGGGGGTGTTCCTCCCTCTGCTCTATTTTGGAAGAGTTTGAGAAGGATAGGTGTTAACTCTTCTCTAAATGTTTGATAGAATTTGCCTGAGAAGCCATCTGGTCCTGGGCTTCTGTTTGTTGGAAGATTTTTCATCACAGTTTCAATTTCAGTGCTTGTGATTGGTCTGTTCATATTTTCTATTTCTTCCTGATTCAGTCTTGGCAGATTGTGCATTTCTCAGAGTTTGTCCATTTCTTCTAGGTTGTCCATTTTATCGGCATAGAGTTGCTTGCAGTAATCTCTCATGATCTTTTGTATTTCTGCAGTGTCAGTTGTTACCTCTACTTTTTCTTTCCCAATTCTATGGATTTGAGTCTTCTCCCTTTTTTTCTTGGTGAGTCTGGCTAATGGTTTACCAATTTTGTTTATCTTGTCAAAGAACCAGGTTTTAGTTTGACTGATCTTTGCTATTGTGTCCTTCATTTCTTTTTCATTTATTTCTGATCTGATCTTTATGATTTCTTTCCTTCTGCTAACTTTGGGGGTGTTTCTGTTCTTCTTTCTCTAATTGCTTTAGGTGTAAGGTTAGGTCGTTTATTTGGGATGTTTCTTGTTTCTTAAGGTAGGATTGTATTGCTATAAACTTCCCTCTTAGAACTGCTTTTGCTGCAACCCATAGGTTTTGGGTCGTCATGTTTCCACTCTCACTTATTTCTAGGTATTTTTGGATTTCCTCTTTGACCTCTTCAGTGACCTCTTGGTTACTTAACAGTGTATTGTTAGCTTCCATGTGTTTGTTTATTTTACAGATTTTTTCCTGTAATTGATATCTTGTCTCATAGCGTTGCCGTAGGAAAAGATACCTGATACGATTTCAATTTTCTTAAATTTGCCAAGGCTTGATTTGTGACCCAAGATATGATCTATCCTAGAGAATGTCCCTTGAGTACTTGAGAAGAAAGTGTAATCTGCTGGTTTGGGATGGAGTGTCCTATAAATATCAATTAAGTCCATCTCATTTAATGTATCATTTAAAGCTTGTGTTTCCTTATTTATTTTCATTGTGGATGATCCGTCCATTGGTGAAAGTGGGGTGTTAATGTCCCCTGCTATGATTGTGTTACTGTCGATTTCCCCTTTTCTGGCTGTTAGCATTTGCCTTATGTATTGAGGTGCTCCTATGTTGGGTGCCTAAATATTTACAACTGTTTTATCTTCTTCTTGGATTGATCCCTTGATCATTATGTAGTGGCCTTCCTTGTCTCTTGTAATAGTCTTTATTTTAAAGTCTATTATGTCCGATATGAGCATTGCTACTCCAGCTTTCTTCTGATTTCCATTTGCATGGAGTATCTTTTTTCAACCCCTCACTTTCAGTCTGCATGTGTCCCTAGGTCTGAAGTGGGTCTCTTGTAGACAGCATATATACGGGTCTTGTTTCTGTATCCATTCAGCGAGTCTATGTCTTTTGGTTGGAGTATTTACCCATTTACATTTAATGTAATTATTGATATGTATGTTCCTATTAAGATTTTCTTAACTGTTTTGGGTTTGTTATTGTAGGTCTTTTCCTTCTTTTGTGTTTTCTGCCTAGAGAAGTTCCTTTAGCATTTGCTGTAAAGCTGGTTGGGTGGTACTGAATTCTCTTAACTTTTGCTTGTCTGTAAAGGTTGTAATTTCTCCATCGAATCTGAATGAGACTGTTGCTGGGTAGAGTAATCTTGGTTGTAGGTTTTTCCCTTTCATCACTAAATATGTCCTGCCAGTCCCTTCTGGCTTGCCGATCAGCTGTTAACCTTATGGGGTTTCCTGTGTATGTTATTTTTTGTTTTTCCCTTGCTCCTTTTAATATTTTTTCTTTGTCTTTAATTTTTGATAGTTTGATTAATATGTGTTTTGTCGTGTTTCTCCTTTGATTTATGCTGTATGGGACTCTCTGCGCTTCCTGGACTTGACTATTTCCTTTCCCATATTAGGGAAGTTTTCAACTATAATCTTTTCAAATATTTTCTCAGTCCCCTTCTTCGTCTCTTCTTCTGCTGGGACCCCTATAATTCGAATGTTGGTGCATTTAATGTTGTCCCCGAGGTCTCTGAGACTGTCCTGAATTCTTTTCATTCTTTTTTCTTCATTCTGCTCTGCAGTAGCTATTTCCACTCTGTTATCTTCCAGTTCATTTATCCATTCTTCTGCCTCAGTTTTTCTGCTATTGATTTCTTGTAGAGAATTTTTAATTTCACTTATTGTGTTGCGCATCATTGTTTGCTTGCTCCTTAGTTCTTCTAGGTCCTTGTTAAACGTTTCTTGTATTTTCTCCTTTCCATTTGTAAGATTTTGGATCATCTTTACTATCGTTATTCTGAATTCTTTTTCAGGTAGACTGCCTATTTCCTCTTCATTTGTTTGGTCTGATGGGTTTTTACCCTGCTCCTTCAGCTGCTGTGTGTTTCTCTGTCTTCTCATTTTGCTTAACTTACTGTGTTTGGGGTCTCGCTTTTCGCAGGCTGCAGGTTCACAGTTCCCGCTGTTTTTGGCATCTGCCCCCAGTGACCAAGGTTGGTTCAGTGGGTTGTGTAGGCTTCCTGGTGGAGGGGACTGGTGCCTGTGTTCTGGTTGGCAGGACCACATCTGGTGGTGTGTTTTGGGGTGCCTGTAACCTTATTATGGTTTTAGGCAGCCTCTCTGCTAATGGGTGTGGTTGTGTTCCTGTCTTGCTAGTTGTTTGGCATAGGATATCCAGCACTGTAGCTTGAGGTCTTTGAGTGAAGCTGGGTCTCAGCGTTTAGATGGAGGTCTCTGGGAGAGCTTTCGCCATTTGATATTATGTGGAGCCGAGAGGTCTCTGGTGGACCAGTGTCCTGAACTCGGCTCTCCCACCTCAAAGGCACAGGCCTGACATGTGGCTGGTGCACCCAGACCCTGTCAGCCACATGGCCAGGTACGTGGGGAGTTTCTTGCCTTTTGGGAAGTCTGAGGTCTTCTACCAGCATTCAGTAGGTGTTCTGTAGGAGTTGTTCCACATGTAGATGTGTTTCTGATGTATTTGTGGGGAGGAAGGTGATCTCCACATCTTACTCCTCTGCCATCTTGAAGGTCTCCCTCCTCTAGCCCTCTTATCAACAAACATGCCAAATGAGAACCCAGAGCCATCCACAGAGCTATCATTATGATGGATACTGATAAAAATCGTACCTTTTCCATTAGAAAACAGTGCTAATAATCCCATACTGTGGATATCAGTACTACCAGAACAAATTCTACTTAAAAACATATGTGAGCTAAGATCGAAAAGCATTTTCCTGTTGAGTTCAGACATATGGGAAGGCCTCAATAGTACTGTGACACTTGGCAGAGCAGCTAGAGGTAATGTGTGCAAGAATTTCTGGCTGAAATCCTATTTTCTGATGGCTTATACTCAGTTACAAACTAAACTTGGTGCAAATCTTAGCTTGTTTTTAGACCTTTTGTTTTCAATCAGAGGAGATCTAAATGTTGAGGTTAAGTGTTTTAGTAGATGAAAGATGATTACTAGTAAGACTAAAATACCTCTAACTCAAATGACCATGTAACCTCTACAGGTAGTTATTACTGTAACTTCTACAAATATTTGTTTCTCTGTTTATTTATTCAACCATCCACCAAATATTTATTTAGCACATGCTAGGCAAAATGCAAAACAATGGTAAATTTTACTAAAAAGTTCAAACATATATCCGTTTGAGGATTTTTGACAGCTCCCATGTTTTGAGGCACCACTATCTAAAAAAACACTTGAGATAGATCTTGAAATATACCTAAATTAAAAAAACATATACATTTTTCTAATGTTATTATGAAAGTAAGAGACAAAAGAAGTATTTGGTTGGTTAAATGGAAGAGAAAGGCCTCCAAAACTGGCTGACCTCTGAGGTGATGGAGAATAAGAAACTGTGCAAATGTCCTTTAAAAAGTATCTCTCAGGAATACCAATCGAGTCTCAGAGGCTAAAGATTAGAAGTAATCCCTCCTTCCTTCTTTCATTCTCTCTTGTTTGTCTTTGCTCTATTCCTTTGGTCTTTTCTCATTGCTTACACATAAATATACTTGATTTAGATGGAATTAATAAAGCCACATTAGAAACTGCTTATAGAAAATTCAGTGCAAAAGGGACAGAGGCACATATCTAATGGTAATAACAAGACAGAATAGAAAACTTTGTTGACAAGAAGGAAATAAAAGGTTTTCTAGTAGAGTTAAAGAATAACTGTTTCCCAAGTGCCTATTCAATGGCAGGGAGGGTGCTGCACTACCAAACATTAAACCCATATCTACATGTCTGTGTGTCTACTGTGAATGATGAGATGAGTGTAGGAAGGTGGTTGTCCAGAAAAAAAAAAAAAAAAAAAAAGACTGGTGAATGTTCCATTATGAGTAGGTAGATACATCAAACAATTAACTACTATGAATAAGTCAAACGTCCATATGTTAACAGATAATGCTAAAAAAATAACCCCCAAAAAACTGTTGAGGAAAAACAAATTGAAAGGGATAAATTCAGTATGATCTCATCTATGTAAACTTAAAAATAATATCCCATATATATAGACACAGACATAATTAGATACAGGTATATAATATAATAGGAATGAAATACAAAATCTTATATGAGTTATAGTATCTATGGCGATGGGTAAACAGAAAGAATAGTAAATTTTTTTCACCTTAAAAAATAGATATCCAAAGTAACTTTAGAAGTATTAACATTTTAAAATATGGCAGTGGAGATGGTGGCCAAGGTGGTGAGTAAGAAGACCCTGAGCTCACCTCCTCCCCTAGCAAACGAAAATTACAACTGTTTACAGAGCAACTCTCAATGAGAATGATCTGAAGTGTAGCAGAAAAGATCTTCTACAACTGAAGATAAAGGAGGAGCCACAACAAGATCAGGAGGAGGCGCGGAGATGCCGTATAGTCAAGACCCACATCTCTAGGTAGGTGGCCCACAGATAGGAGTATAATCACAATTGCATAGATTTCCCCCAAGAAGCAAGGAGTGTGAGCAACACACTGGGCTCTGAAGCCTGAGGGTCTTGCACCAGGAAGATGAGCCCACAGTATTTCTGGCTTTGAAGGCCAGCAGAGCTTGCATTCAGGAAAGCCGGAAGGCTACAGAAAACAGAGACTCTGCTCTGATAGGGCACATGCAAAATCGCATATACGCAGAGACCCAACGCAGAATCAATAATTTGAAAGGAGTCTGAGTCAGACACACTTGCTGATCTTGGAGAGCCTCCCAGAGAGGCAAGAGGCAACTGGGCCTTACCCTTGTGACAGAGACACTGGCGGCAGCCATTTTTAGGAGCTTATTCTACCATGAGAACATTAGTGCTGGCAGGCGCCCTTTTGGAGTCCTCCCTCTAGTTTATTAAAGTGCCTAGACCTGGCCCCACTCACCAACTTTTCAGCATTAGTCCTGGGATGCCCCAGGCCAAGTAGCCAGCCTTGCAGGGACACAGCCCCACCCACAGTCAGGCTAGCACCAGGTCCAGGACTTACTGGGTCATGCAGGCAGCTAACTGGGACACAGGCCCCCCACCGCCCACCGGTGGCCAGCAGCCTCTGTACTAGGCAGGGCCTGGCAACCAACCAGGCTGGAGACCAGTCACATCAGCACACAGTAATCAGCCCCACCACAACAGAAGGGCCCATGCAGCCTACATAGGGGGAGGAATACCTAGATCATATAGCTACGGTGAACAGAAGGGAGTGTGCAGCTCGGGCCCATCGATGTCTCCTACGTAAGGCCAAATTTCCTAGATTGGGAAATGTAACTGACCTACCTAATATATAGAAATAAAAGCAAATAATTAGGCAAAATAAGACAACTGAGGAATATTTCCAAAATGAAGGAACAAGGTAAAATCTCAGAAGGGCTAAGTGAAGTGGCGATAAGCAATCTACCCAATAAAGCGTTCAAGGTGCTTGAGGAACTTGGGAGACGAATGGCTGAACACAGTGAAAAGTTTAACAAAGGCTTAGAAAATATGAAGAAGAGACAAACAGAGCTGAAGAATACAATGACTGCAATAAAAAAGAAGGACTCCACAGTAGACTACATGATACAGAGGAAAGGATCAGCAAACTGGAAGACAGAGTAGTGGAGATCACTCAAGTTGAACAGAAAGAAAAGGATTCTTAAAAAAATGAGGATGTGTTAAGAGACCTCTGGGACAACGTCAAATGTACTAACATTCTCATTATAGGTGTCCGAAAAAGAGAAGAGAGAAAGAAAGGAGTAGAGAACTTATTTGGAGACATAATATCTGAATATTTCCCTAACCTGGGAAAGGAAACAGATATCAAAGTCTAGGAAGCTCAGAGAATACCAAACAAGATAAACCCAAAGAGGTCCACACCAAGATATATTAGAATTAAAACGGCAAAAATTACAGATAAAGAGAGAATATTAAAAGCAACAAGATAAAAGCAATTAGTTACATACAAGGGAACTCACAAAGGCTATCAGCTGACATTTCAGCAGAAATTCTTCAGGTCAGAAGCGACTGGCACAATATTTTGAAAGTGATGAAGGGAAAACCCCACAACTAATACTACTTTACAGAGCAAGGCTATAATTCAGATTTGATGGGGAGATAAAGAGTTTTACAGACAAGCAAAAGCTAAAGGAGACCAGGACCACTAAACCAGCCTTACAAGAGATGTTAAAGGAATTTCTCTAAGCAAAAAAGAAAAGAGTAAAACTAGAAATATGAAAACTATAAAAGGAAAAATCTCATTGGTAAAAGCAAGCATACAATAAAGCTGGAGGAATCAGGCTCCCTGATTTCAAGCTATATTACAAAGATACAATCATCAAAACAGTATGGTACTGGCACAAAAACATACACATAGATAAATGGAACAGAATAGAGAGCCCAGGCATGAACATACACTTATATGGGCAATTAGTCAATGACAAAGGGGGCAACAAGAATACACAATGGGGATAAGACAGCCTCTTCAATAAATGGTGTTGGGAAAACTGGACGCCTATATGCAAAAGAATCAAACTGGACTACCTTCTCACACCACATACAAAAATAAACTGAAAATTTATGAAAAACTTAAATGACCTGACACCATAAAACTCCTAGAAGAAAACACAGGCAGTATACTCTTTTTTTTTTTTTTTGTGGTATGCAGGCCTCTCACTGTTGTGTCCTCTCCCGTCGCGGAGCACAGGCTCCGGACGCTCAGGCTCAGTGGCCATGGCTCACGGGCCCAGCCGCTCCGCGGCATGTGGGATCTTCCCGGACCGGGGCACAAACCTGTGTCCCCTGCATTGGCAGGCAGACTCTCAACGACTGCGCCACCAGGGAAGCCAGGCAGTATACTCTTGACACTGGCCTTGGCAATAACTTTCTGGAAATGTCTCCTTAGGCAAGGGAAACAAAAGCAAAAGTTAAAAAATGGGACTGCATCAAGCTAAAAAGCTTCTGCACAGTGAAGGAAATTACCAACAAAACAAAAACACTAGCTATCGAATGGGAGAAGATATTTGCAAGTGATATATCTGGTAAGGGGTTAATATCCCAAATATATAAAACTCATACAACTCAACATCAAAAAATGAAACTGACTGAAAAATAGGCAGAGAACGTGAACAGACATGTTTTTCAAAGAAGACATATAGGTGGCAATGATCACATGAAAAAATGCTCAACATTACTAGTCTTCAGGGAAATGCAAATTAAAATCACAATGAGATATCACCTCACACCTGTGAGAATGGTTATTATCAAAAAGACAACAAATAATAAGTGTTGGTGAGGATGTGGAGAAAAAGGAACCCTAGTCAACTGTTGGTGAGAATGTAAATTGGTATAGCCACTATGGAAAATAGTAAGGAGGCTCCTCAAAAAATTAAAAATTAAAAATAGAAAATAGTATGGAGGCTCCCCCCAAAATTAAAAATACTATCCAGCAATTCCACCTCTGAGCATTATTCTGACAAAAACAAAAACAGTGATTTGAAAAGATATATGTACCCCTAAGTTCAATGCAGCACTATTTACAACAGGCAAGATATGGAAGCAAACTAAGTGTCCATCAATAGATAAATGGATAAAGATGTGGTACGCAACTCAGTCATAAAGAGTGAAATCTTGCCATTTATGACAACATGAATGGACCTAGAGGGTATTATGCTAAGCGAAATAAGTCAGACAGAGAAAGACAAATGCTGTATGGTTTCACGTATATGTGGAATCTTAAAACCAAAACAAATGAATGAACATAAAAGAACAGACTCATAGATACAGAATGTAACAAAGAGGTGGTTACCAGAAAGGAGGGGGATTGGGGGATGAGGGCAATAGTTGAGGGAGATTAAGCGATACAAAATTCCAGTTACAAAAAAAAATGAGTCACAGGGATGAAATGTAAAGCATGGGGGAAACAGATAGCTATACTGTGATATCTTTGTATGGTGACAGATGATAACCAGACATATCATAGTGGTCATTTGGTAATGTACAGAAATACTGAATCACTATATTGTATACCTGGAACTAGCATAGTGATGTAGGTCAATTATACCTCAGTTTTTAAAAATGTGTAAACACTGGGAGGAAATGCATAAAAATGCCAATAATGAAGGTTCTCTCAGCAGGGGTGTTATGGGTGATTTCTAATTTTTCTTTTATGTTTTTATGTATTTCTATTTGTCTGCAGTGAACATGTTATGGTTTGCTTGTAAAATTAGAAAGAAAACAATAAATGTCATCAAAAAAGAAAATCTTAAAATAAAATATGGCAGTAGGTACATCTATTATTTTCTGTAGGCTTAAACTACTTCATAATAAAATTTAATATATTTTTAAATTTTGTTGTTTAAAAGAAGAATGCTGTAGAAATTTAGGCAATTAGAAGGAGCTAGTCCAGTTAAGTCCAATTTTCTTACTTTTGAGCCCAGCATATACAAGGCTGATTATTTCCCATCTTTAGCAAGAGGAACAGTGGAGAGTTAATGTAGAAGAAGAAACTGTCCTTGATATGATGAATCATTGGCACTTTTGGCAAATGGATGGTCATTTCTAGAAGGAAGTGAATCTGAACATGATTATATTGAATCCTCTAGTTTTAAAAGAGTGTTTCAACTCACACACTATCCATGTCGGTTACTCGTTTTCTTCCTTATGGGTGTGAGTGTGAAGCTTTAGGGGCACAGTCGATGGATGCTACATTTTCATTGCTGTTAAAAATGTGTAATTAGAGTCTGGAATTTGAAATAACAATTTGCACACGTAAAGCACTGACTAGCTGTGCGAGACCACAATTGACTTTTTTTATTTTTAAACTCCTCACAAAACTTCCTCTTGATTCAAAATTGCCATCAGACATTTTCTAATGTAATTAGAAAGGAAGCCACAAACATCTTAACTTTGGATCATATGTAATTTTTAGAATTAATAGCAAGATCCAGAGAGAGAGTTTTGTTTGTTTGTTTTTAAATCAGAGTGGTAAATAAGTCTGAAACATTTCACTAGTGAGGCAAGACTCACTTGAGATATATTGTTAAACCTGAGGGGTAAAAATACATCACAGACACAAGTGGTATGACACAGCACACATTTTTCTGAAAATGTAGGCTCTGTGCATGAGGATTAGATATATACCCACAATAAGAGAGCATAGTGGCCTATAATTTTCAACATTACACCCTTGTATGTTTTATTGTATGCTATTTTTCAAGTGGTAGAGGAACATGGTCTCATAAAGCTAATATTTATTCTTCCATGTTTATAGAGCTAGTAGAGCACTTCAGGAAATGAGAAACTCTGAGAAGTCACATATAACTTGGTGTCCTGTGCCCCAAAGAAGAGAGGACAGGAAAGTCACCATATTTGAAAAATCGGGCTCAGGAACTCAGTTATAAAGCTTTAAATAAACAACACAAGGTAAGGGAGGCCTTTGATGTTATTTCTATCTCCATAAACGTAGTCTATTTATAGATGATAAATCTTATCATGTAGGATTCTTCATTTTACTAGAGAGCAAAGAAAAAGAGTCCTTTAGTTCAGTTTCCATGTGCAACTCTGTAGTTGCGGTGTGTATTTCGTGCAAGCTAAGGAGGAGAGTTAAGTGTAATCCACTGTAACAACCAAGATACCCCTACTTATAACTGTGTCTTTAAATCATGAATTCTTCTCATTTTCTTATTAAGTAACCTCTGTACTAGGGAATTCAATGATTCCTTATGTTAAGTCCAAAGAAAATAGCAGTGAATGAGAATTTGTTTTTCTATGGAAAGATTGTATTACAGTAAATGTCTCAAGAGGTCACACCCCTTAACAAAGCTTTTGTGGGAGAAATTTCCTGAAGCTCACTGTTTCTAGGTCCTTTCCCTTTTTTTTTTTT
>RJWK010072285.1:0-10496 GCA_004363435.1 Platanista minor
AAAAAAAAAAAAAAAAAAATTAACTTTTGACTCTGTTGATACCACAGTGTTCAAAACACAACATGGTTTGAAAAGCCATTTTTGACACTAGGTTACTAAACAGCCTTTTATCCTCCTTGTGTAAATGGGCCTTAAGTGGGTACCATTTTATCTCGGTGAGAACAAAGAGCAGGCAATTTGTTTCAGTGAGAAAATTGCTGAGAGATATGGTTGAACTGTGAGAGCTCAAGAGCACAGAACCGACAGGCCTCACAGCAGCTGGTAAGCAATGAAAACAAGAACCAAAGTAGAAGGTCCAAAGAGAGCCGGGAAGGGCTCTTAGCTTATAGATAGAGAGGAGTGATTTGCCTTGTAATCTAAAAGTGTATTTGCCACGTTAGTGCCATATCTATTCAATTCAGTTCAATAAACACCTCTCCGAGAGGCAAACTTACCCTTCATAAAGGGGCAAAGAAAATGTTCATAGCACCAGCCATAAAGGTAAGCAGTTTGGATACAGTGAGACCATCTTCCAAAAAGATTGTTTTATACTTATTTTGTATGATACATACTCGATCATTTTCAAGGTGTTCTTACAGGCTTTATTTCAAGTGATCTTTGCCCCAAAGTCATGCAGAAAACAAGGCTGGTATGAGCATCTCCATGTTACAAGGACTTGGAAGAGGCTGAGGATGAAGCCCAAGGTTATACTGTAAATTAGTGGGTAAGCCTGAACTTGAGACAGATCTGATTCTTGCATCTGTGTTCTTTCCACTGTCTTCTTTATTCTTGCTGAACTTCAAGAAATGTAAGGATGTCATCTTCTCTCAATCTGAAAATTTAAAAGTCCCTCATCTAATGTCCTTCAGCCTTCTGTCATATCTCCCTTTCTCCACCCAGATTCTTAAAGGAATTCCTGGTGATATTCACATTTCTTCAATCTAGCCTCTATCGTCACCACTCATGACATGCTCATTTGAGAATCACCAAAAATTACTAAATCCATTTACCTTTCTCAGAACTCATCCTACCACCATCCTTCAGCGTTTGGCCCTGTTAACCAAAAACTCAAAACCTGCTGGATCATCAGCAGATAAAGCCTTAGGAAAGTTCAGTGATTCAGGGCCTTTTTAGACTTCGAATGACAATAGTCAACTGTTTTTTTTGTTTGTTTGTTTGTTTTTGCGGTACGCGGGCCTCTCACTGTTGTGGCCTCTCCCGTTGAGGAGCACAGGCTCCGGACGCGCAGGCTCAGCGGCCATGGCTCACGGGCCCAGCCGCTCCGCGGCATGTGGGCTCCTCCCGGACCGGGGCACGAACCCACGTCCCCTGCATCGGCAGGCGGACTCTCAACCACTGCGCTACCAGGGAAGCCCCTAGTAAACTGTTTTTAAAGAACATTTATTATAGTTTTCTGTTTTCTAAGTGAGTGCTAGATGATTTCGTATATTTGATCTCATTTTATTTGCACAATAATCCTGTGAAACAGACATTGCCATCTCTATCTTACACCTGAGAAAATGTAGATTCAGAGAAATGAATAAGCTGTATCCAGACAGTACAGGTGTAACAGAGTCATTAAGAGGCCCCAGTTTCCTGACCATCGTGTTTTCTCGTCCACATCGCAGCTACATCTCCATTGCATAACCTGGCGCTGTTGGGGAATGAGATGCTTTGTATTAATTAATTTTCCAGATAACTGAAGTTTACCAGCAAAACAGATTTTAAAGGGTTTTAAAATCATTTTGTACAGACACCTTTCCAAAAATGTGTTCTTATACAAAGATCATAAACATAATTTCCTTAATGCACAGTCTTTTTTTTTTTTTACATAAATTTATTTATTTATTTTTATTTTTGGCTGCATTTGGTCTTTGTTGGAGCACCTGGGCTTTCTCTAGTTGCGTGAGTGGGGGCTGCTCTTTGTTGCGGTGCGCGGGCTTCTCATTGCGTTGGCTTCTCTTGTTTCACAGCACGGGCTCTAGGCGCTCGGGCTTCAGTAGTTGTGGCTCGTAGCCTTCAGTAGTTGTGGCTTGTGGGCTTCAGTAGTTGTGGTGCGCGGGCTTCAGTAGCCGTGGCTCATGGGTTCTAGAGCGCAGGCTCAGTAGTTGTGGCGCACGGGCTTAGTTGCTCCGCGGCACGTGGGATCTTCCCAGACCAGGGCTCGAACCCAGGTCCCCTGCATTGGCAGGTGGATTCTTAACCACTGCACCACCAGGGAAATCCTAATGCACAGTCTTACTATGAATATCTATTGGTATATTCTGTGCAAAAATAAAGTTCTTTGTCCATTTAAAAAAATGTCTGCTTCCTTTTTCAGCATTAGACTCTTGTTAAGTCCTGCTGATATTTTGGCTTTTTATAATTATTTCATACCATATCTGATGTACCTTGGTCTTTCAAAAACTATTAACTAGGAAATAAAATAGACAAAGTACTAAGAACAACTTGGAAAACATAAGTCAAATCCTTTCTGTGTCAGAATGTCAAGAGTACTTTGTCTTTGGTTAGGGGCTACTTTGAGACACGTTTTTCTAGGTTTGGGAAGATTTTTAAATGTCTTCATTTTGGGGGATTTTTTGCCCTTTTTGGTATTCCTTGGGGGCATTAATGGGTATTCCACTAAGAAAGAATCAAATACATTTGGAAAATGCTGCATGCAATTCCTTAGTCTTGAATATTCACAAGACATTTTAGCTTTTTAAAAAAAATTGTCAGAAATACCCCAGTATTTCCCAAGCACACTTGACTGCCAGACCCTTTCCTGTCTCACAAGAATTATGTGGGAAACGCTCTTCTACAAGTACGAGATTGTTGCAAGACCAGCCTCTGGATATGAAGAACATGAGGGGTTCAAACAATAAAGAATAGTGTTAATGTTATGTTCTTTCTGAGGAAAAAAAGCAAACTTCACTACCAATACCATTAAAAACGTTTATGAGGGCTTCCCTGGTGGCGCAGTGGTTGAGAGTCCGCCTGCCGATGCGGGGGGCACGGGTTCGTGCCCCGGTCCGGGAAGATCCCACATGCCGCGGAGCGGCTGGGCCCGTGAGCCATGGACGCTGAGCCTGCGCGTCCGGAGCCTGTGCTCCGCAGCGGGAGAGGCCACAACAGTGAGAGGCCCGCGTACCGCAAAAAAAAAAAAAAAAAAAAAGTCTATGAGACCATAAAAAATGTCTTCCATACTCAAACAGCAATTTTCATTATCACAGTCAATGAGTTTTGTAAGATTTTATCACACTTTGTTCATTCTACTCATCTTTATATATAATTGTTTATAACTCTCTAGCTACCTATCTACAGCTACATAGATGACAGATGCAGATACAGTTATAGATACTAGGGTTTCTGTCTTACTCTACCTTGGGAATAGTCTTACACATATCTTACAGTCAATAAATGCTAGTATGAATTTATAATAAATCACCACCGAACAACAGATAGTTAGACAAACCATTTCTTAAAAAACAGTGAAAACAGGATGAAAACATTTTCTAGCCATCAAATTTTACCAGCTCACAGCATATCCACTGTCTCTTTCAACATTCACCATTATCAAAACAATGGTGTGGTACTATTACTGCAGGTCTCAGTGACCTGAATAATAATAATAATAATATTAATAATAATAATAATGGTAATAACACCGAATGAATCAGAGTATTGACTTTCTCACAAAACAACTGTTTAGATCTGAATCTGATCTGAATAATTTTTAAAAAAAATTAAAATTAAAATAACACAGTAGACAGGGGGCAGGAGGGGGAAGGGGATATAAGATAAGGAAGAAATATATCCTTCATCCAAGAAAGGTTCTAGAGCCAAATGATCCCTAAGCAGGTAGACCAATGCCAGATAAAGAAAACATGGTCAAGGAAGTTAGGAATTTCCTATAAAGTCAAACAACTAATAAAGAACAAAGTCAGGGCTAGAACCCAGATCTATTGATATGTTTTACACTATCTCGTTTCCAAGATGGTTTATTAGCATAAAATTATAGTTCATTATGTTTTCTAGGTTTTAAAAAAAGGCCCGAGAAGAAAAACAGCACAAAGAGTACAGCAAAAGCCCTCTTGTCTGATGCTATTATATCCAATAATTAGTCATTTAAAAATATACCAATATTCAGTAAATATATTAATTTCATTTTGGCATCTTCAAAGTGAAGCGAGAATGTATTACTTATTTAGCAAACATTTATACAGTGTTTCCTATGTGTCGGCACTGTTCTAAGTGCTTTTCAGACATTAACTCATTCAGCTACTGTAAAATACAGAGTTCCAGTGGCCTTTGTCCCTGGCTCCTGGGAGGAAGCCTCTAAATCCTTGATATTTCCCATGTGAGAGGAGTACCTTTATTATTTATGGGTGGACCTTGATGGTTTATGCTAATGAGGTGCCTCATAGTGGACCCCCTAGATAATTTATATCAAGGAAATGACTCCAGATGGGGGCTGGGCATGTCCCAAGGACCAGCCATGTGAATAGAGGGTTGGGGCTTTGGGCCAGGTGGTATCAGTCCAACGTCCAGGAAACAGAAAGGGGCTGGAGATTGAGTTCAACTGTGTGGCCAGTTATTCAAGCAATCATGCCTATGAAATGAAACCCCAATGAAAACTCGGAACATCAAAACAGCTCAGGTTAGCTTCCCTGCTTGGCAATACTGTTGAGCATTGTCACATATCAAAGTGCCCGGCAGAGGTAACAGTGTTCAGGACTCCATGGGGAGAGGACGACCGGGAGCCTTGCACTGGGGCTCCTCCCAGATCTATCTCACTTATGCATCTCTCCCTTTGGCTCTAGCCTTTCCCTGTAATAAAACTGGAGTCATAAGAATAGCACTCTTCTGAGTTCTGTGAGCCATTCCAGTGAATTATCAAACTTGAGAGGGGAGTGAAAAACCCTCAAGTTTTAGCCCCCTGCTCAGAAGTGAGGATGACCTGGGGACTCCAGACTTGTGGCTGGTGTCTGAAAGGAGAGGAGTTGTACAAAAGATGGTGCCATTAACCTGTGAAGTCTGCCCTAACTCTGTGTAGCTAGTGTCATTGCAGCCACATAAACCTAATGAGACTGGGGCTATCTATGATCCCTACTTTACAGATGAGGAAATTGCGGCACTGAGGCACCCAGCTGCCTAGTGGGTGAAGCAGGTTTCAGCTCAGGCAGGCTTGGTTCCAGAACCCACAGTTTTATCCTCACCGTGATACTGCCCCAGCCTAAAGAAAAGAAAACAAATCGAAACAAACAAAAACCAAGTACAGAAACTTTCCATTTTTTTTTTTTTTTTTTTTTCAATTCTCTTTGCTTCCCTCAACCACATCTGCTTGGAGAGCAATCTTTATTAGCCATTAAATGGTATTGCATCTCTGTACATCATTCAACTGAAATTTTCATAGAAACAATATTCTTTTCTTTTTGCATTTATATTTCATCCGTTTATGTAATATTTAAATAAATTACATAATTTCAGGTGCAACAGGCACAAACAGATTTGGGGAAAAACACAATGTTCTCTGTAAGCAGACAGTTCAAATAAGGAAAGCAGCCGTATCACAGTTCGCTAGAGTGGGGTCTAACCGTGAGTGTGTGGCATGTCCAGGCACTGGATTTGTGTACTGTAAGAATTATGGAGAGAATGAGAAGCATTAGTGAAACAGGAGGAACTGGGTTAACAGAGGTCCTAATATGTAAGGGAAAAAAGTCTGAAATGACCACAACCTTCAGCTGATCCCTTCCATTAGCTTCTGTCTATGAGCCCTGTTCCCACACAGAATGGTATTTGTTCCTTTGCTCCTTCTTTGTTAGTCCACTCTATTGCCCCCTTCCAGATTCACATTCACCCAACGTTGACTGAGAGCCTATTATTTATTTACTTACTCACTATTCCATCATTAAGCGCCAACATCATGCCAGGTGCTTTCACGCAGATCATCTTCGTCAGACGCCTCTGACAGACAAAGGGCTGCAGAGAGGCTAAGGAGCCTACTGAATCTGTGTCCTCTCTTTTCCCACCTGCCACCTGCCACTGTGGATTCCAATCACTTCAGCGATGTTGTCACTAGCCCTCTGGAATCTGCAGACCTCTTTCGCCTAACTGGCCTTATTGAGCCCTGGAAAATACCCTGGGTTCAAGGGCAGGGATGTATAAGCCTCTCTAAGCAATAGGCAATGACAAGTCTATGGCCAGTTTTTAGTTATTGAGCATTGCTGGAGAAAGGGTTAGCCTGCCCAAGCTACCTGAATCATTCCCATATTTCTCCAACTGAAAAAATTTATTTCTTCTGGGGAATTAGCATAAGGTTTTCTAATTCTCTTTCAGCACTTATAAGTATTTTTGCACATATCTGCATTTTTAGACAACAGTCTCCTTAAAGCTACTGTCTTATCCATTCATTCAACAGCTACTCAACTAATACTCATTCAACTCCTACAGTTCCTTGTCTATTAGTATGTGTGTGCCCTTGATTAAATTACCTGCAGGAACAGATGGGAGAGCCCCTGCTTCCCACTTTTTTCTACTTTATCAATATGTTCTAAGAATCACCAAGGTAATGCTTTTCTGAGAACTATACAAATATCCTACCCACAAAATGGGAAACAAATTCTTCAAAGAAGGAGTTGGGGTCCCATGAGAATTTAAGAGGCACATTTGCATTATTTTATCAATAAAGGGATAAAAACGGGTATGAATTTCTGTGTCATGATTTGAAGTCAAAGAGAATTTAGTTGCGTTTCTACTTTCAGGAATAAATACAACCAGTGTCACTGGAGTGTTAGTGATTTAGTTACGCTTGCTGTCCGCCCCCCACCCCCCATATAGCCCATTTAAAAATTCCCCCTCTTTTTTTTTGTTTTTTTTCCGGTACGCGGGCCTCTCGCTCTTGTGGGCCTCTCCCGTTGTGGAGCACAGGCTCCGGACACGCAGGCTCAGCGGCCACGGCTCACGGGCCCAGCCGCTTCGCGGCCCGTGGGATCTTCCCGGACTGGGGCATGAACCCGCGTCCCCTGCATCGGCAGGCGGACTCTCAACCACTGCGCCACCAGGGAAGCCCATTCCCCCTCTTCCTGATCCTCAGGTAGTAGAATCAAACCGTTCTAAAATATAACTAGCACTTAAATACTCAGAACAAAAAAGCTACAGTAAGACCTTAACTAAGATTTCTTTCTAAATTTCAGAAGAGCACTCCTTAATCTCCAGTATCATAGAGGCTAGCAATGCCCTCCAGAAAACATCTTCTCTCCTCACACACTTCTTTCTGTAGATCCAGAAGCATGGCACCCACCCCATGGAAAGATCTCCATACATATGTACCCACAGTTCTTGGCAGGACTCTCATGACTACAGAATGGAGTGACTCCCTTTCATGTGGCCCAACACAGCTGCAGAAAGTAGCTGCTGGTGAGAGACCACAGAATGAGGTCTAACCCTTACCTGTACCACATCCTGTCTTCAGTTTCCCTTATGTACTTCATATCTTTATTAACTGCTAGTGGAACATTTAAAAGGCATCTTGAGTTCACAACCTACATTAATTTTAAGTTCAAAATTTGGCACCAATTGTCTTAGAATTTAATCCTACTTAAATAAGAAATGGCATTTTTGGAGGCCCCCCCGAAAAGGAAGGGAAACAGGGAAGCCTTTTTAAAGGGCTATGAGACTCCTGGTACATTTCATAGACTAGCCTTTTATAGATTGTATGGGATTAGGGAGAGATGGAGTAATTATTCTCCATGAAACAAAGGCTTAATCCTCCAGGGGAGAAATTCTTGACTAAAAGCAACTGATCCCTTGCCAAGTTCAAGCTACTGAAAATATATCCATTAACTATTCTGCTGAACCCCAACTTTACCTGGCCTTATCATCCATTAAAGCTGACTCACAATGAAACCTAAGGTTCCCCATTTAGAGGGCACTGGCTCTGTTAAAAATGGAAGTAAAAACTCATAGGCTCTATTTCTCTTCATGGCTGAAGTGATGTCACTGACAATAGGTTTATTCCAAGACCTAACTGCATCTCGATCTTAATTGGTGATTGTGCAGACCTTTGACATACCGCTAAAGAGGCATGCTTGGTTGATGGATATTAACTAAACTTAGTGTGGCAATCATTTCACAATACATACATATATCAAATCATTATGCTGTGCACCTTAAAATTATATAATGTTATATGCCAACTATATCTCAATATATCACAACTATTTCTCAAAACTGGAAAAAAAATCAGCATGGCTGGTGGTGGTAGAAGTGGTGATGATGGCTGTAATGGAATTTATAATCTCAGTACTCCAGGAGAACACTTATTTAAAAAAAAGTTAGTTTTCATTACTGCGGTAGCCAGCCTCCATGAGGGCCCCCAGATATCTCTGCCCCCCGGTATTCACATCCTTGTGTAGTCTTGTATAGCCTCCCACATTGCCTAGAACAGACATTTGTAACCAGTAGGATGTTGCAGAAATGACAGAGCATGACTTCCAAGCTAGGTCATGAAAGACACCAATCTTTCCTGGATCCCTTAGTCTGGAGGAAGCCAGGTGTCATGTCATGAGGACACTCAAGTATCCTGGGAGAGAAGTTCACATGATGAAGAACCGAGGCCCCGTGCCAAAAGCCATATGAATGTGCCATCTTGGAGTTAGATCCTCAGACCAGCGAAGCTTTCAGATGACTGCAACCTCATAAGAGACCCCAAGCCAGAATCACCCAGCGAAGCCCCTCTCAAAATCCCGAGCCACAGAAACCATGAAGTGACTGCTTGTTTTAAACCACTTGGCTTGGAGATAATTTGTTATGCAGCCTAGAACATTCATAGTTACCAACAGAAAGATGACTGCCCAGGGTATTTGGCCAATGAGTAAATACTACCGACGGTAGAGACCCCTATACTTCTCTTTCCTGATTAGTGGCATCATCTAGTTTTTAGCGTTCTAACAAAATCCCTGAGTTGCTGTCCGAAACCTATACAGATGAATAGCAAATTGAATTGTGAGGACAAAGTTAAAGTGCACCCGGTGTTCAAAGAAAAAAAAAAAAAAAAAAAAAAAGATACAGGATCAAGTTTGAATTGTTTTTGGTCCGACTGGTGTGAAAACCTTCCAAAACGTAATGTATTTGCAAATAACGTGAATCAAAAATGAATATTCTATTTGTACTTCAAAAGACATTTGATCCTTTTTCTTTATTTAGCCAAGTGAAGCCAACGCTGGACTCTGCTTTCATCTTACTCCATACAGCCTAATGAATAAAAAGCAATTACATGTTCCGTGGACAAGAATTCTTTATAGCAAAGGGATTACATTTGTTAATTTTACTTACTGGAGATCTACTTGGAAAGTTTTAGGTTTCAGAAAATTCTAAGCATAGTCTCTCCAAAAATCCCAAGGCCTGACATTCGACTAAATGCTCATCCATCTTCTCCTAATTTATTATTTCTACCCCCAAGCCTCATCAGTGTCTGTGGCCCAATCTTCCAGACACCAGGCTTTTCTTTCCCCAGAATCTACAGGAGGAAGAATGTGGCAGAATATAAAAGGCAGGTGAAGTTTCAGGACCTGGCAACACCTGATGAGGTTTCCCTGTGTTGGCATTCCCCAGGGTTCTGTTCTGAAATTTTGATTGTCTTTTTCACTTACCTTCTCATCAGTGTCTCAGATTCATCTTGGCCTCTCTGCACATTCCACCCTAGTGATTCTTAAACTTTTCAGGGTAAAAGGCCCCTTTGAGAATTTCATGAAACCTCAGAATCATTGTCCCCAGAAAAATGCACATAAAAGTTAAATTTTTCCTACAAATGGTGAAGGGTCAGGATTCCCTGAAGCCCATATGTGTGCTCTCCAGCTAAAAAGCTTCAGCAATATATATTTTCCCTAGATGAGCTTAACTAGTGTCATGGCTTCCGTCACCATCCACGTCTGTATTTCCAGCCCAGGCACCTCTCGTAAGTCCTACAACTGTTATCGCCAGTGACTCAGTGGACATCGTTGCTTAGAGACGCCATCCTCAAGTCAAATTCCAAACTTTCCTCCTCTGTATTCTCTATTCAGTGAATGAGGTGGATGGACCTAGAGTCTGTCATACAGAGTGAAGTAAGCCAGAAAGAGAAAGACAAATACCGTATGCTAACACATATATATGGAATCTAAGAAAAAAAGAAGTGTCGTGAAGAACCTAGGGGCAAGACGGGAATAAAGACACAGACCTACTAGAGAATGGACTTGAGGATATGGGGAGCGGGAGGGGTAAGCTGTGACAAAGTGAGAGAGTGGCATGGACATATGTACACTACCAAACATAAAATAGATAGCTAGTGGGAAGCAGCTGCATAGCACAGGGAGATCAGCTCGGTGCTTTGTGATCACCTGGATGGGTGGGATGGGGAGGGTGGGAAGGAGGGAGACGCAGGAGGGAGGAGATGTGGGAACATATGTGTATGTATAATTGATTCACTTTGTTATAAAGCAGAGACTGACACCATTGTAAAGCAATTATACTCCAATAAAGATGTTAAAAAAAAAAAA
>RJWK010072286.1:0-10503 GCA_004363435.1 Platanista minor
GGGTAGAAGCACTAGCATCTGCCTGCATAGGCCCTTCCCCTGCCTCTTTGCATCCTCACCCTCTCCCTTGCCCCGTCTGGGGGGGACTCCCAGAAGATGCTGAGCTGGGTAAGCAGGGTGGATTGGGGTAGCCAGTCCAGCTTTGGCCAAGCTCTCCTGTCTCCTTTGCCAGGGATGGTCCCTGTGGCCCAAGCAGAGTCACCAGAGGCCAGCCTGGCCGGAGGTCCCTTCCCTCCCCCTGAGGATGCCTCCACGCCGTTTGCCATCCCGCGCACTTCCAGCCTAGCTCGGGCCAAGCGGCCATCGGTCTCCTTTGCTGAAGGCACCAAGTTTGCACCACAGAGTTGCCGCGGCTCCGGGGAGCTCTCCAGCCCTCTCCGTAAGCCCAGGAGGCTCTCCCGGGGGGGCCAGCCAGGTCCTGAAAGCCAGGAGGCCGAGGAGTCCACAGGCCCAGAGCAAGCAGAAATGAACGGGGCCCCTCCTGCTGCCGCCAGCCCCAGGGATTCAGCCATTGGCCGCCGCCGGCTCCCGCTTGGTGGCTGGACAGTGGCTGAACGTGTGGAAGCCATCGAGGGCAGTGTCCAGGAGAGTGCAGGCTCTGTGACCACAATCTACATGCTGGCAGGGACACCCCGGGGGTCTGAGGGCCCCGTCCGGTCTGTCCTCCGCCGTTTTGGTAGCTTCCAGAAAGGCCAGGCAGAGCCCAAGGTCAAGAGTGCCATCCCCAAGCCTCCACGCCGGGCCCTGAGTCGGAACAAGGGCAGCTCCGGGCTGGCCTCTGGCTCTGCCAGTCAGAGCTCCAGCTTATCCCCAAGTGAGGAGCTGACTGGGGCCTTGGAGTCTGCAGGGACTGGGCCAGAGGAAGTGGCCAGGGGGCTAGGGGATGGCATCAAGAGCTCAGGGAGGGGCCAGGAGGTGGTCCCTGAGGGTGGTCCCCTAGAACAGGATCCCCAGAAGCTGGCTGATGAGGAAGGGCAGGAGGAGCCCCAGTATGAGAACGTTGTACTCATCTCTGGGCCACCAGAGCCCTGAGGACCTTGAATTTCGTGAGTGGGAAGACTGTGGATGGTGCTTAGGCATCCAAACTGCCCCAAATTAGATTGTGTTTTGTGCTGGGTAAAGATCCCAGGGCCAGGGAAGGCACGCTGGAGTCCCTGCACTTCCACTGGGACATGTCGGAGCTGGAGGCCATTTGGCTCTGGCCCTGGCCATGCTCTGGGAGTGGGTCTGGAAGGCCTGGGCAGACACCCCACAGGATGGGGTCAAGAAGGGGAAAGAGGTGGCTGCAGGGACTTTTTCTCTATTGTCCTGTACTCTGTTTGCCCCCAAAAGCTATTCTTTCCTTCATTTGCAAAACCTTTTTCTGAAATGGGAAACAACCTAAATGTTTTGATGCTAAAAGATTAATTAAAGAGCTATTCCTTATGACACGTTCCTAAACAACCATAATAAATCAGGTTGTGTAAGAATATTTAATATGGGAGCATGTTCACACTATCCTGCTACGTGTAAAAAGTAAGTTTTCTTTTTACAACTTTCATTCCTTTTGGCCTCAGAATACATGTTTAGAATTCTTCCATTTTGTGTTTATTTTGTGACTGTTTTACAGACTTTTTTAAAAAAGATGTATGTGCATAAAAAAGATTTGAGGGAAGGGCACCAAATGGCATTTTTCTCCGGGAGATGAGATTGTGGCAGATATTTATTTTCTTCTGAAATTTTTGCGTGATTTGCGTATTTTCTACAGTGAACGTTCTTTTTACTTTTCTCACTAGGTTGAATATTTAAAATTATAATAGGCAATATTCTTCATTAAAAATAAAAAGTACTAACATTATAGACATGTCTAGAGTAAAAGTGAGATTTCTCTTCTCCCCAGAGGATTCTGGGGGATGAGGGAGGGGCCAGACTTAATTTTCACGGAATGCCTGTTGGTCTAGTTCTGAATACTTTCCTCACATACTTGTATTAGCCAGTCAGGAAATAAAGAGCAAGTCCCTCTGTCCCAGTGTGTAGAGAATCTCATGAACGGTTTAGATGCTTCCTTTCAAATGTTTTTCTGTGCTCATGAAACTAAAAGAACATACTGTTCTGCAAATTGCTTTTTTACTTAACAATATAACCTGGTAATCTTTTGATGTCAATAAATATAAAGCTACCTCTTTTTATAAAAAAATGGCTGCATGGGATTCCATCATGTGGAAATAACACAGGTTATTTACACCATCCCCTGCCTATGGGGATGTGGGTTGTTTCTAATTGTTTTGATACAATAAATGATGCAGTGGACAACTCGGTCTACATTTCCTTTTGCATCAGTGCTGGGTTTTCTGTAGAAGAGCTTCCTGGAGGTGGCATTGCCGGGTTATGGGGTGAGAAAATTAAACATTTGAGTATTTACTCCAACTGGCCCTCCAAAAAAAGTTGAATGGCTTTGTGTTCTCATAAATTATGTTGGCATCTATTTCCCCACACCCAATCTGATAGGTTAAAAGTGATATCTCATTATTTTAGCACACACAAAAAATAACTAAAGTAATAACATTTTTAATTCTTAAAAAGTTAAACTTTTTGTACAGATAAAAGTTTTGAGTTTTTTTTTTTTTTTTGGCCGTGCCAAGCAGCTTATAGGATCTTAGTTCCCCGACCAGGGGTTGAACCTGGGCCCTCAGCAGTGAGAGCACAGAATCCTAACCACTGGGCAGCCAGGGAATTCCCCAGATAAAAGTTTTTTGTTTGTGGGGTTTCTGTTGTAGTTAAGTATCTTCTTTTTTTTTTTATAATGTTAATTTTTTTCTTTTTTTTTTAATTATTTTTGGCTGCGTTGGGTCTTCATTGCTGTGTGTGGGCTTTCTCTAGTTGAGGCGAGCTGAGGCTACTCTTCCTTGCGGTGTGCAGGCTTCTCATTGTGGTGGCTTCTCTTGTTGCAGAGCACGGGCTCTAGGCACGTGGGCCTCAGCAGTTGCAGCATGTGGGCTCAGTAGTTGCGACGCGTGGGCTCGGTAGTTGTGGCACACGGGCTTAGTTGCTCCGCAACATGTGGGATCTTCCCAGCCTGGGGATCGAACGTGCGTCCCCTGCATCGGCAGGAGGACTCTCAACCACTGCGCCACCAGGGAAGTCCTGTTTCTGTTTTTTAACTATCAAAAATGGTATCATTCATGCACCCAATGCTCACAACAGCACTATTTCCAATAACCAGGAAATGGAGGCAACATCAGTATCCATCAATAGATGAATGGATAAAGAAGGGTGTGGTCTAGGACTTCAGGTTCGAGCCCTGGTCCGGGAAGATCCCAAATGCCATGGAGCAACTAAGCCCATGCGCCACAACTACTGAGCCAGCACTCTAGATCCCGTGAGCCACAACTACTGAAGCCCACGTGCCTAGAGCCCGTGCTCTGCAACAAGAGAATCCACCGCAATGAGAAGCCCGCGCACCACAACGAAGAGTTGCCCCCTCTCACAGCAACTAGAAAAAGCCTGCGCACAGCAAGGAAGACCCAACACAGCCATAAATTAATTAACTGAAAAAAAGAAGCCGTGGTCTATATACAATGGAATATTACTCAGCCATAAGAAAGAATGAAATATTGCCATTTGCAGCAAAATGGATGGACCTAGAGATTATTATAGTAATTGAAGTAAGTCAAAGAAAAATATCAAATGAGATCACTTATATGTGGAATCTAAAAAAATGATACAAATGAACTTACCTACAAAAGAGAAATAGACTCACAGACATAAAAACAAGATTAAGGTTACCAAAGGGGAGGGTGGGAGGGATAAATTAGGGGTATGGGATTAACATATATACACTACTATATATAAAACAGATAAAACAACAAGGTCCTACTGAAACACACAGGGAACCATATTCAATATCTTGTAATACACTGTAGTGAAAAAGAATCTGAAAAAGAATACATATATATATTGGGAATTTTCTGGTGGTCCACTGGCTAGGGCTCCACGATTCTACTACTGGGGACACTGGTTCGATCCCTAGTCAGGGAACTAAGATCCCACATGCTGTGCTGCTGCACGGCCAGAAAAAAGAATATATATATATATATATATATATATATATATATATATATATATATATATATATATATACACACATATATATAATTGAATCACTAAAAAAAATGAAAAAAATAATATCATTAAAATGTGAATTCTATGATTATTCTAAGACTGAGCTTCTTTTCATATCTTTAAAGTTATTTGTATTTTTCCTATAGATGATTTGGTTATATTCTTTCCCCAATTTTCTTTTTCTTTCTTTTCTCTAAATTTATTTATTTATTTATTTATTTTTGGCTGCATTGGGTCTTCGTTGCTGTGCGCGGGCTTTCTCTAGTTGCGGCGAGCGGGGGCTACTCTTCGTTGCGGTGCCGGGCTTCTCATTGCGGTGGCTTCTCCTGTTGCAGAGCACGGGCTCTAGGCCTGCAGGCTTCAGTAGTTGTGGCTCGCGGATTCTAGAGCACAGGCTCAGTAGTTGTGGCACACGGGCTTAGTTGCTCCACGGCATGTGGGATCTTCCTGGACCAGGGCTCGAACCCGTGTCCCCTGCATTGCAGGTGGTTTCTTAACCACTGCACCACCAGGGAAGCTCTTTCCCCAATTTTCAGTTGAGGTGTTCATTTTTTTCTCATTGATTTATAAGTGCCTTTATATCAAGGATATTCTTTTTTATTTTTATTAAAAAAATTTTTTTATTGGCATATAGTTGTTTTACAATATAAGTTGTGTTAGTTTCAACTGTACAGCAAAGTGGAGTTCCCTGTGCTATACAGCAGGTTCTCATTAGTTATCTATTTTATATATATTAGTGTATATATGTCAATCCCAGTCTCCCAATTCATCCCACCCCCACTTCCCCACTTGGTGTCTATACGTTTGTTCTCTACATCTGCGTTTCTATTTCTGTTCAAGGATATTAATTCTTCGCCCAGTTTGTGACTGGTCTTTTAATGCTGTGTATAGTTTCTTTCTTCTTTTTATCCATAGAAATTAAAAGTTTAAATTTAGACAAGTCTTTTTCTTTTTGAGTTCTGGGTTTAACGTCACGCGTAATGGAAAGATGGAAAGGCTTTCCCTACCTTAAAATCAGTGAAATAATCTTCTACATTTTCTTTTAGTACTTTAGTGGTTTTATTTCTTTATGAATTTTTAATTGAAGTATAGTTGATGTACAATATTATATGTTACACATGTACAGTAGAGTGATTCACAATTTTTAAAGGTTATTCTCCATTTATAGTTATTATAAAATATTGGCTGTATTCCCTGTGTTGAGCAACATATCTTTGTAGCTTATTTTATACATAATAATTTATTTCTTTATGATTTGCCAGCAGTGCTGGTGTGGTGCCTTCAACACTGCTGACAAAAAGACTGAAAAAAACCCCAAACCCAGGGAATTTCCTGGTGGTCCAGTAGTTAGGACTTGGCACTTTCACTGTCCTGGCCCGGGTTCAATCCCCGGTTGGGGAACTAAGATCCCACAAGCCACAAGGCTCAGCCAGAACAAACAAACAAAAACCCAGAATTTCATTCGAATTAGACTTGGATTCAAATCTCAGTTCTGACATACTTGTTTTGCGACTTTGGAAATGTTACTTAAAGCTTGTTTTTTCATCTGAAAAATGCAGATGTGGCTATCTCCCAGGTTATGGTAGGGATTAAATGACAAAGTGTGTAAAGCACCTTTTAAATTTTTGACTCTCAATAAAGGTTCATTATTATTGGCATTATATCATTCTCCCAGCTTTGAATCCTTTGTCCCTAGAAGCTGACACCTTTCTCCTCTTCATTTATTCATGTTTTCATTCAACAAACTCATGTTGTGCATCTGCTTTGTGCTTTCTTCTGTATTAAGGGCCGGTTATACAATACAAAGCTGAATAAGACACAGTCCGTGCCTCCAAAAGGTTCATAGTCAATGGGAAAAGGGAGAGACAAACATTTGAACCGATAATTGTAAAACAAAGCAATCAGTGGACAAAGATAGTGGAGAATATCGTGAGGAGTACTTAGGGAAGGCTTCCTGGAGGAGGTGCTGTTCCAGAAGGGACTGTGTTTGAGGGTCAGAGGTGAAAGAACAGCACCTGCAGGAACTACAAGCAATTCCATGTGACTGGAACATCTAAGTCATCCAGGGTCGGGGAGGAGCCTGTGTAGGTCGGGTTGGAGGACTTGAACTTTATCCTGCAGGACAAATGGTAAAGAGTTTCTGAAGCATTTTAGCAGAGGTCAGATTTACATAGCTCACTGGGATGGAGTGGGGTGGAGAGATGGATTTGAGTGGCTGAGATTGGAACCTGGATGAACAGCAGTTGCAGTCATAGACATACATGGGCGAATTAGATAAGCACTTAGGAGATGCGGATTGTCTGGGTGGGGTGGGGGTGGGAGGGAGAGGGAGAATAACAGCAGGTACCCAACAAATATTTGTTGAAAAGTTGGTTCACGGTATCTGACTTCATTAGGTAGTGAAGCTCTTATCTAAAAAAGGATGGGAGGAACAGTTTTGGGGGGTGGAGGTGGAGAAAGTGAACTATTTCAGAGATGTGTTTGAAACAGTTTAGAAATGTGTATGGAACAACTGCCTGGGGACAGCCCTCAGGCAGGTGGCTCTAGGAGGGAGGGAGGGAAAGATTGAAGTTAGTCAAGAGACAGTTACAACACTGTGAGCGGGTGAGATTAACGGATAGGTAACCAGCCAGGATCCCCCAAGCCCACAATGTCAAGCGTGGTCTGAGCAAGGTTGCCAACGGTGGGTCCACGGCGGCAGGGGGCGCACTCGGACTCAGGGACGTGGAGCAGGAGGCTGCTGGGTCTCCCACAGCCCTGGGAAGACAAGCCAGTTCCCAGAGCGTGCCAGAGAGACCAAGCTGAATCTGCGGGAGACCGAGGGCCCTCCGAGGTCGTTGGCCTAGTGCCTTCGATGGGGGAGATCCTCCAAATGGAGAAGAACCTCCAGAGCCTAGGTTCCATCCCCCTGCCCTGTCAGTTCCTCGGGGCATGTCCAGGTCGCTGATCAGAGGAGGAACCTGGAGCCCTCCCGACCCTGCGCACTTTCCGGGAGACCTGACTTATTCTTTGCAGTTTGGCGCTGCCCACCGCGTCAACCTGCAGAGAGCCCTAACCTGAAGGAGATGTCAGGGAATGGGGAGTAAGGGCGTGGAGGTGGTGCCGGGCAGTAGGAATGGGGTGGTCAACTCCAGCAGGGAGCACCAAGATGACCGGTCTGGGTGAAGGTCCCCGAGGGGACCAAGGAGAGAGGGAACGGGGTGGGGTCGGGGGTGGGGGTCAGAGTCTGGATGGGGCACCCGAGGAGACAACGTTCCAGGAGGCAGACAAGCCCCAAACTCCCACTTGGGGATCCCCGAGGGACACCTTCCAGGGACCGGGAAGATGGCACCCAGAAATGGGGTCGGTGAATCAGGAAGAGGCACACCATGCCTGGATAGAGAGAGGTCCGGGGATCCAGAATGCGCACACAGCGCCTGGATGAGGGTTACTAGGGGCCGGAGAGCGAGGGTTCAAGGCACAAAGCCCAAGACAGGATGGCAGCGTTGCGTGGGGAGGCAACAGAAGTGGCGGGAGCGGGACGACCCATGCGGCGCCAGAGCATCGGGCGTGGTGCCCAAGGCACAGGAGAAGCTGGGGACGACGAAGCGGGCCGGAGGAGAGCGGAGTGCGGGAGCTAAGCTAGGTGCGCGAGGCGGACCGGCGTGCAGCTCGGGGAAGTCCGAGGGAACCGGAACGCCGAGCAGGGAACCCAATCCAGAGACAGGGTTTCGGGGCGAGGCTCTGGAGAGGCGATGGGGCAATGACTCTGGGGGTTCCCGGCCCGGCTGTGACTCCAGTTTAAAGCACCAGACCAAAAACACCGCCCAACGCAGGTCCCGTCGCCCCCCCTCAGCTCCCTTGTTTGTCTCCTAGTCCGGCCGGAACCGGCTTCTGCTCGCCGCGGGGCGGGCGGGTGGCTGCTGATTGGATAAAGCCTGTTTCCAGCCCCCACTCAGCCAATCAGCGTGTGGCAGTGTTTTCATCTTGGGGTCGGAATAAAAGGGCTGGAATAAAAGGGGGGCAGAAAAGGCGCCGGCCGGGCTCGATACACACCAGTAAGAACCGGGTGAGCTGGATCCGGGGGACCTGGGCCCCGGGCTTGGGTGCTGGAGGGCAGAAGGCGCACGAGTAAGGGCGTAGGTTGAAGATGTGTGCATAGGGAAGGAGAGAAACTGAATGGATGAGGAGCCGCCAGCAAAGAGTTGACGAACCGAGGAGGGAGCTGGGGGATGGAGGGACGGGGGTCCACTTCCATGGAAACGAGCTAATTGCCGAGGAAACGGCACCGGACTGGGGGGGGTCGCGCGAGAGACTCGCGCCGCCGGTTTGAACCGGCTTCTCCTCTCCCATGCTGGGCTCGCGTGGCCGCAGCGCCTAGCGACCTAGACAGCGGCCAATGGTGCGGCAGTTCCTGTGCCGTCAGGCCAATGAGCGGGCCGTGGGCGGGCCGTTCTGGAACTCCGTGCGCTGATCTTATGGTTCAGGGAGCCCGGTCTGGGAGAGGGTCTCCAGTGCCGGCGGGCGGGCGCCAGGGAGGGCCCCAGGGAGTGGCAGCCCTCAGGTATGCACCTGCCCAGGTATCCGGACCTCAGGCTGCCTCCCTTGCCAACCCCCAGGCTGTGTCAATCCTTCTGGGAGCCAGGACTAAGTCCACGTCCCTGAGCAGGCGTTAGTCCCTTCTTGTTTCCATGCCTCAGTTTCCCTCCGAGTGAGCCGAGGGAGAAGTCTCCCTGTCTGGCCGGGGCGGCTCTCCCGGAGCTGCGAGCAGGCGGACGAGCCAGCGGCGGAGAGGGTGGCCCAGGGCACGGGCAGGGCTGGGGCTTCCTTGCTGCGCGCACTTGCCTCCCGGGCCGCAGAGGGGTGACAGGCTCCGCGCGCTGCGGCAGCGGCCCGGGTTGGCCGACCCGGCTGCATAGTGCCGGGCGCTGACGCCGAGGTCTGTGCGCAGGCGGCTGCAGAGCCGGAGCCCGAGCCGGAGCCGGGCCGCCGCGCCTCGCCTCGCCATGGCGCCCACCCTGGCCACTGCCCATCGGCGCCGCTGGTGGATGGCCTGCACGGCCGTGCTGGAAAACCTCCTCTTCTCGGCAGTCCTCCTGGGCTGGGGCTCGCTGCTCATCATGCTCAAGTCGGAGGGTTTTTACTCCTACCTGTGTACTGAGCCAGGTGAGCCGGGTGTTCGGACTCGGGGTGGTTCCTGAAGTGGGGGCTTTGGGAGAGGGGGGATGGCGGTGTAGACCCAGCCAGCAAGACCGCCTCACTGCGCAGCACCTCCTAGTTAGCAAAAGGCCCATTTGATCCTCACGCAGCTCACACACACCCACAGTGTGTGCTGGGTACACATCACTGTCCCTGTTTTGTGGCTGAAGAAACTGAGTCTCAGATCTTCTGACTTGCCTGAGGCCGCACAGCTGTAGACTGTAATAGATCCAGAACCCCTAAGTCCAGGGTGTTCTTTCCACCACCTGGGAACATGACTGGACTCCTCTCCTCCCAGTGCCTGGCACATCACTTGCTTTGCAGTAAACATGTTACTCTCTGACTGTAAGAAAGAGGAACTCCTGACTCAGTAGCTGGGGTGCAGCAAGAGAGAGGAAGTGGCTTGGCCTCCAGCCGGTGGAAGGTTCATCTAGAATCTAGATGTTTTTCTGTCAGGCCATCATGGAGTCTCTAAAGGGCTTTTCGGATACAATTTCTTGTCTATTCTTGCTGCTTTATGATTTTCCAAAGGACAGTTCCTCCCACAGGCTGTGAGAACATCTCAGTGGCCTTCTTCCCCCATGGGTGGTGGGGAGGAGAGAGGTAAGGAGGATGTTTATGGAAAGGACATTAGGTCTGTCCTCTCCCTTTGCTACACATTGGTGTTGCTGAAAGAAGGCCGACGATGCTTGTTTACAAGAAATCTAACCCCCACCCCTATGTTCACACCCGATGACCTTGTGAAAGGATCCTGATTGGTGAAGGTCATTGGGTTTCAGCCAATCAGTGGGACCCAAGTGCCTCTCACCCACTACCCTGCTACCCACCTTCCTAGGCAACCTTGATAGGAAATGTTTTCCTCTGTTCTCTGTCCCCAGCAGTGACTACCTAAGGGTTGAACTCAGTAATGTCTCTCCCCAGTACTTTTGTCAGCAGCCCCTGCCCAAGTCCCTTTGGATGGAGATAGTCCAAGTCCGACTCCCTGAATCACACCACTGGCATGCCTTTTTTTAAAAAAAATTAATTTATTATTTATTTTTGGCTGCACTGGGTCTTCCTTGCTGCGTGCTGCTTTCTCTAGTTGCGGTGCACGGGGGCTACTCTTCCTTGTGGTGCGGGCTTCTCATTGCGGTGGCCTCTCTTGTTGCGGAGCACGGGCTCTAGGCACGTGGGCTTCAGTAGTTGTGGCACGCGGGCTCAGTAGTTGTGGCTCACAGGCTCTAG
>RJWK010072287.1:0-10495 GCA_004363435.1 Platanista minor
AGAGGAAGAAGAGGAAGAGGAAGAGGAAGAAGAGGAAGAAGGGGAAGAAGAAGAAGAAGTGGAGGAAGAAGAAGAGGAAGAAGAAGTAGTGGAGGAAGAAGAGGAAGAAGAAGAAGAGGAAGAAGAGGAAGAGGAAGAAGAAGAAGAGGAAGAAGGGGAAGAAGAAGAAGAAGTGGAGGAAGAAGAAGAAGAGGAAGAAGAAGAGGAAGAAGAGGAAGAGGAAGAAGAAGATATGGGATCCATCAAATAGGGAATGTAACACAGAAGAGATACAAAGGAGATTCCCACAGCGATAGGAAAGGAGGATGCCAGGATGAAACCTGTACACTAGACCTTGAGAGCTACCTGTTCAGGTTGGAGCAGGGGATGGAAGGCGTCAAGAGGGTTGTTTTCCAGGAGGAAAAATGTGGAGCCAGAAAACAACAACAACAACAAAAAAAGTGGAGCTGGTAGATTCTCTAATGTATTTCCCATATGAAAAATTGGGTTGAAAGTTGTACAGAGTTATTGGACATTGGGAATTCCCTGGAGGTCCGGTGGTTAGGACTCGGCGCTTTCACTGCTGAGGGCACGGATTCGATCCCTGGTCGGGGAACTAAGATCCCACCATACGGGCGGTGTAGCCAAAGATAAAATAAAGTTATTGGAGAGTATGAAAACACTTAGCCAAGGATTTGAAGAAAGTCAAGGAGAGAGGGAGAGGGTGAGGAAGAGGGAGAGAGAAAGAGAGAGAGGGAGGAGGCAGAGGCAGTCGATAGAAAATATTTAAAATTTTAAAATCAGGAAAGAGCAGTGTAACCACAGGATTTTATTTGTAAGTCTAATCTCACATAATTTCTTCTTTGATCTATGGGTTATTTAGATGTGTGTGAATTTTTCTAATATTTGGGAATTTCCTGCCTTCTCTTGGGCTAGTATTTCTTTGTGCTGATGTTATTTCCTCTATTTTCTTCTTAGCTTTACCTCTTTCTGTTAATTTTTAGCAGTTGCTCTAGGGTTAACAATATGCCTCCTTAACTTAAAAAGTCTATTGAAAGTCATTATTGTCTCTCTCATCCTTCATGCCAAAAACATCAAACTTCCAACTTTCCCCTTCTCACCTTAACGTGCCACACTTCCCAAATCTAATAACCTTACAACGCAATAATTCCATATACCTGCCCTCCTGTTATTTGTGCAATGGTCATATCTTTCACTTCTACAACTCTTATAAACCCCAGCTGACAGTTTCTACTATTTTTTTCTTTATAGAGTCATCTGTCTTTTAAGTAAATAAGAAGAAAGAATAGTCTTTATGCTTACTCACTTACTTGTCATTTCCAGTGCTCTTCATACCTTCTTGTATATCCAGAAAACAATGATTCTATTTTGATTAATAAATTAATAACTGATTAATTTTAAAAATCCCACCATGGGGTATACGGTTCAAACAAAGACCATACTTTGGAAGTTTTAATCCATCTCAGTAGAACTGTGAAAGGACCTGCTTTAAGTCAGGGCCTTCTAGAAACCACAGAGAAGGGGAAAAAAAGCTATTTTGATTTAGAAACAGTTACTGTTTTAAAAATAAACAGCTGTTAAGATTACTAATAAAAGTCTGTGTAACAATTGTAATAAGAATTGCCATTTATTGACTACCTACCCCATGTTGTTGGAAGTGGACCCTCAGTGGGAACTGAGGTTCAGAGAGGTTAAGAACCTTGCTCGGACTCCATGGGTAGGGAGGAAGTGGAGGTGAGCACAGAAATCTAATTCTGACTGTAGACACATGTTGATTTTCATATGCAATAGCCTGGAAATGTGTATGACACACAAAGCTAAGCAAAAAAAATGTCATGGTCATTAGGATAAAAAAATACTATGCACTAACGACTGTGTTTGGATATGTCCTAGTTTTCCCTAATTTCCACATTTTTTAAAATGAACTTTTATTGGTGTATAGTCGCTTTACAATGTTGTTAGTTTCTGCTGTACAGCAAAGTGAATCAGTTATAGGTATACATATATCCCCTCTTTTTGGATTTCCTTCCCATTTACGTCACACAGTGCATTAAGTAGAGTTCCCTGTGCTATACAGCAGGGGTCCCTAACCCTGGGGCCGAGGACCCGGCAGGAACGTGTCCTGTTAGAAACCAGGCCGCACAGCAGGTGTTTAAAAAAACGTAATGTTCTTGAATTAGCCTGAAACCATTCCCCCCGCCCCCCACCCCCCGGCTCCCCCCAACCGCTGCCCCAGTCCATGGAAAAATTGTCTTCCACGAAACCGGTCCCTGGTGCCAAAAATGTTGGGGACCACTGCTATACGGTATGTTCTCATTAGTTATTACGGTATGTTCTCATTAGTTATCTATTTTATACATTGTATCAATAGTGTATATGTGTCAATCCCAATCTCCTAATTCCTCCCACCCCGTCCCCGCCAATTTCCACATTTTTAAAAATCAGCCTTAAAAACCATAGGAGCACAGATTGAGGTTTTCTTCTTGATGTAATCAGAATGATTGAAAAATAATTGAAAAGAGGAAAAAAAGTCACAGAGCATTAGCTTCATTTAAAAATTATTTTCTTCTTCCTCTATTTTAGCTACAATAAAAATAGTTTCATTTTTCCTGATTATATACATTTATATATATACATAAAAGTTCAAAAACCGAACAAACAACCTGATTTAAAAATGGGCAAAGGACTTGAATAGACATTTCTCCAAAGAAGATATACAAATAGCTAAATAAGCAGATGAAAAGATGCTCAACATCACTAATCATTAGGGAAATGCAAATCAAAACCCTACTTCATACCCATGAGGATGGCCATTATCAAGAAAACAGACAATAATAAGTGTTGACGAGGATGTGGAAAGATTGGAATCCTTGTGCATTGTTGATGGGAATGTAAAATGGTGGAGTCACTGTGTAAAGCAGTATGACAGTTCTTCAAAAAAGTTAACAGAATATCTAGTAAACAGCAATTCCACTTCTGAATATATACCCAAAAGAATTGAAAGCAGACACAAACAGATATTTGTATACCCATGTTCATAGCAGCCTTATTCACAATAGCCAAAAGGTAAAAGCAAACCCAAGTGTACTAATTTGCTAGGGCTGCCACAACAAAATACTACAGACTGGGTAACTTAAATAACAGAAATTAATTTTCTCAGTTTTGGACGCTGGAAGTCTAAGATCAAGCTGTCGACAGGGTTGGTTTCTCCTGAGACCTCTCTCCTTGGCTTATAGATGGCTGCCTTCTTGCTGTGTCCTCACATAGCCTTTTTGCATTCTTGGTATCTTGGACTAGGGCCCCATCCTTATGACTTCATTAACTTCATTACCTCTTCCAAGTCCTATCTCAAATGCAGTCACATTAGGGGTTATGAATTTTGGGGAGACACAATTCAGTCCATGACACCAAATGTCCATCAATGGATAAATGGATAAACAAAAGGCTATATATACATGCAATGGAATATTATTCAGCCTTAAAAAGGAAATTCTGACACATGCTACATGGATGAACCTTGCAGACATTATGCTAACAGAAATAAGCCAATCACAAAAGGACAAATACTGTACGATTCCACTTATATGAATTATCTAGAGGAGTCAAATTCATAGAGACAGAAATTAAAACGCTGGCTGCCAGGGGCTGGGGGGAGGAGAGACTGGGGAATTATTTTTTAATGGGTACAGAGTTTCAGTTTTGGAAGATGAAAAAGTTCTGGAGATGGATGTTGATGGTTGCACAACAATGTGAATGTGCTTCATGCCACTGAATTTTACACTTAAAAATGGTTATCATGGTACATTCTAGGTTGTGTCTATATTACCACAATAAAAAAAAGTGCAAGAACTTCCCTGAGATAATAATCATTAAAACTTGGGGAACTCATCTTTTCATGCATCTTTCTCTACACTTATGTATATACATATTATGTGTTTTTTGCCCTTGTAGAAATCCTATTATTTAAGTTCAAAATATTATCATAAGAGATTTCAAATGTAAAGTATAGAGAATCATAATGCAGCTGCCCATGTACCCACCACTCAGTTTTAATAAATTTTAGTATTTTCCCATTCTTGCTTGAGACCTTTAATAAAATTCTTTTATCATGTAATATTCAGTACCTACAATATTATGTGTGTAATGTGCATATAAAATTAAAATGCACACTTGAGAACCCACTACAATACCCAATCTCAGAACTAGGCCCTGTGGATACCTTTAAATCCACCTGTGTCCATCCCCATGTCATCCCCCCGTTCCCCTGCCTCTTCCTACCTACATCTCCCCCCCCCCCCCACCCCCAAGAAACACTATCCTGACTTTTGTATTTATTATTCCCTGCTTAAATACCTTGTCACATATATGTACAGCTCTATTCTGGCCACCTCTTGCTGCCTGAAAAACTATCTCAGAATTCAGTGACTTAAAGCAGCAAGCATTTAATTGTATCTCATGATTCTATGGGTCAGGAATTCAGGCAGGGCTCAGCTAGGAGATTCTTTATTTCACAGAGCGGATGGGCTGGGCTGGAAGGTCCACATGGGCTCCACATAAGTTGGAGCCTTGGCAGGGATGGATGGGTAGAAAGAAGGCTGGGCTCAGCTGGGACTGTTTACTGGAGCCCAGCCTCCTGAATGACTGACTCTGGGTAGTCAGACTTCTCCTAGGGTAGCTCAGGACTTTCAGTGTTCCAATCAAGCCAAACAAAGCTATAAGACTTCTTATGACTTTGTGTAGAAGTCTGGAATGTCACTTCTGCTGTAGTCTACTGCTCAAGCAAGTCTCCAAGGCCAGCCCAGATTCAAGGGGAGGGGAATTTTCTCCACCTCTTAATGGGAGGATTAGAAAAGAATTTTTGGCCACCTTTATTTTATCGCAACAGCCCCTAAACAGTATGTTTTTAGTATTTTTAATGCCAGATGGTGGCAGGGGCCCTGTACGTGTGGAGCATTCCACAGAAAATGTCACCTTCTCAATTAGGCTTATCATGATATCTTGTTTTACCTCCTTTCTTTTTTTTTTTTTGCCTTGATTTACTTATTTTTTATACAGCAGGTTCTTATTAGTTATCTATTTTATACATATTAGTGTATATATGTCAATCCCAATCTCCCTTTTATTATGGAAATTTTCAAACGTATAAAAAGGTACAGTAGGATCATGAACTCCACACAGACAGATCATCCAGCTTCAGTGATTATGCGCTCATGGCCAATCCTGCTGCCACACCCCACCTATTTCCCCCCGACTCTAATCAAGCCATTTCCATCCATGAATAATTGAATATGTATTTCTAAAAGACAGGACTCTTTTTTTAAACACATAACCACAATATATTATTCCATATTTTAAAAACCACAACAGGGCTTCCCTGGTGGTGCAGTGGTTGAGAGTCCACCTGCCGATGCAGGGGACACGGGTTCGTGCCCTGGTCCAGGAAGATCCCACATGCCGCAGAGCGGCTGGGCCCGTGAGCCACGACCGCTGAGCCTGCGCGTCCGGAGCCTGTGCTCTGCAACGGGAGAGACCACAAGAGTGAGAGGCCCACGTACCGCAAAAAACAAAACAAAACAAAACAAAAACCCACAACAATTCCTTGATATCAATGTATATTCAAGTCTGTTCAAATTTCCAATTGTCTCATAAGTGTCATAAATGTGTGTGTATTTTAAAGTTTGTTTACTTGAATTGGGATCCAAATAAGGTCCATACATCACTATCGATTGATACATATATTTTTTTAACAGCCTTTTTCTTTTTTCTTGGCTGTGCTGCACAGCTTGCAGGATCTTAGTTCCCCGACCAGGGATTGAACCCAAGCCATTGGCAGTGAAAGCGCCGAGTCCTAACCACTTGACCAGCAGGGAATCCGTGGTTAATTTTTTTTTTATAAATTTATTTATTTTATTTATTTATTTTTGGCTGAATTGGGTCTTCGTTGCTGTGCACGGGCTTTCTCTAGTTGTGGCAAGCGGGGGCTACTCTTCGTTGTGGTGCGTGGGCTTCTCACTGCAGTGGCTTCTCTTGTTGCAGAGCACGGGCTCTAGGCTCTCTAGTTGTGGTGTGCGGGCTCCGTAGTTGTGGCACACTGGCTTAGTTGCTCCGCGGCATGTGGGATCTTCCCGGACCAAGGACTGAACCCGTGTCCCCTGCGTTGGCAGGTGGATTCTTAACCACTGCGCCACCAGGGAGTCTCCCTGATTAATATTTCTTTAAGTCTCTTTATCTATAGATTTCTCCTTCGTGCCTTTTTTCCTTGCAACGTATTTGTTAAAGAAACCAGGTTGTTTATCCTGTAGACATACAACTGATAGCATCTTAGACTGAATGAAACACAGGAATATTTTTGGCTTGTCAAACCTAGAAACTTTTCCACGTTCTCCAATTTTTCACTTAACAAGCACAATACTCCACTTTCTTGGCACTTGAGACCACAGAGGTTTTGGTTGCCTCCCCAGCACCAATTTCAGACTTCTTCCTGTTTCACTGAATCTTGATCTTGTTCAACATATTCCAAGGGAAATGAACTGTAATCTTAGCTCTAAAAGTGGGCTTGATTGGGCAAAAGGCAATCCCACCCCCAATTTCCAGTTACTGGTTAAGAAATGGGACATTTGACCCCATTCTGGCTAGTGAGACTTGAGAGATTTTTCACTGCTTTTAAGAGAGTTGCACAGAAAGCCTTTCTTGAGGAAGCCTGCACTCAGATGACTGTTGGCAGCCCCTCTCCTGACCACGAGAAGGTCCGGACTTAGGATGAAGCTGGCACTACGGACAGCAGAGTAGACCAACGGAAACCCCATGGGTTCTTGGCATCCTAGTGGAGCAGTGGATCAAACTGGTCAGGCCTGAGCTACCTCTGGACTTCCCAGTTAAGTAGCCAATAAACGTTATTTAAGCCAGTTTGATCTCGGCAATATGACTGGAAGCATAGAACATGCTAACTGATACAAAATCCATTAAGATGACTCCAGTCTGGCTTCCTCTCTGCTGCAACCAAAATAGACTACTCACCATTTCCCGCACTCCCCTGCAATTTTTTTCCCTATGCCTCTACCCAAGTAGACCTTTTGGCTGAAACCTTTTCCCCCAGCCTTCTTTTCTCTGTATCTACCTGTCCAAACCTTTCTCATTCTCCCAAGTCCCATTTCAAATATCGCTTCTCCCTGAAGCTTCCCCCAGAATGCCCTCCTGCCTCCCCCTCCCTGTTCTGAGTTTCCTCTTTGAATTTCCTCGCATCAGGTGTGCCCCCTCTTCTAGCACTGAATGAAGACTTGCCTTGCATTAGAATTGCTTGTATACTTGATCCCTGTCCCCTACTAGAATTTAAGCCCATCAAGGGCGGGGAAAATTTGCCTTCACCTCTATCCTCAAAGCACCTAGCACAGAGCCTGAGACAGAGGAAGGCCCCATAATAATCTACACTAAGCCCCCTACATACGAACCTTCAAGTTGCAAACTTTCGAAGATGCGAACATGCATTCGCATGTCCAATCACGTAAATTATTTCACGTGTCTGGTGTACATTGTCACGTGCATGCATCCTCTACAAGTGGTTGTGCTTTTGTGTACTTTACTGTACAGTACTGTATAGAGTACAGTAGTACAGTGTCTTTATTTCAAGCTCAGGATGTCTGGAAGCAAGCATAAAAGCAGCGGTGATGTAGATGGTACTGTTAAGAGGCGCCAGCTGTTGTACTGAACTACTGTTCTTTTCAAGGTACTGTAAGATTTAAAATATTTTTTATTTTGTTTGCTTTTTATGTATTATTTGTATGAAAAGCATTATAAACCTATTACAGTACAGTACCATATAGCCGATTGTGTTAGTTGGGTACCTAGGCTAACTTTGTTGGACTTGGGAACAAATTGGACTTACGAACATGCTCTCGGAACAGAACTTATTCGTGTGTAGGGGACTTACTGTACTGAGTTGAACAGCAACAATGCCGAATGTGGTTGCTCCTTTAACCTACGTGACCCCAGACAGTTGTTCTATATGAAGGCTTAGTGACCTTTTAAAGAAATTGTTGTGTCTCCAAATTTACAAGTAACATATGTAAACACATTTTGAAAAAGGGGAGGGCAGATTCAACTGAAGGCAGCATCTTCCCCTAAGTTCCAACCAAAGGCCAAGTGGTCCCTTGCGGACCTTGCTTAACCACACCTGACCAACTAGAGCAAGGGTTGCAATCATTAATGGAATGTCTTCAGAAAGGTGACTTCGGAAGTGCTGAGCTTCAGGAAGACCCACACTGAGGAGGGACCAGACAATTTTAAGAAAGGGGTGGTTTGGAGACCTCCCTGGTGGTCCAGTGATTAAGACTCCATGCTTCCAATGCAGGGGGTGCAGGTTCGATCCCTAGTGAGGGAGATAAGATCTCACAAGCTGTGGCCAAAAAGAAATAAATAAAACTTTTTAAAAAGAAAGAAAGAAAGAAAGGGGTGGTCTGGACACCAGCCCTGGTGTCAGACAGATCCCTGCTTCAGTACTGGTTATGTTCCAGATATGTCACCTTGGACAAGTTCCTTCCACTCTCTGGGGGCTCAGCTCCCTCATCTAAGAAAATGGGGGGAATAAGAGTAGCTACTGCCTCAGGGGATTGCTGTGAACAGGAATGAAGCAATGCGTGAAAAGTGCCTACATGTAGTAAGCGCTCGGTAAACATGCAACTGCCATTAACAACAAGGGGGATGACCCTCACAGGGTGGGAGGGAAAAGCAGTGGAAAGTAGAGGTAACGGGGACAGGACAGCAGGAATGAGGAGGGAACAATCTCTCTCTGAGCAGACTTTTTTGTATAGCTCTGACTCTCATTATGTTTCGCCATAATAAGTAATTATAACAAAGATATGGGAGCCAGGGGCCTACATGAAATATAAACACTTAACAAATGAATCAAATTGCTTTACAGGTGAATAACACAAAGTAATTTTGGAAAACAGCATTTTGATTGGATACCGTAAGGCTTACGACAAAGATCTGTCCACAAATAGTGGACTCGAGTTAATAAATCTGTTACAGACATAGGTAACTACTTTATGATACTAGGGTCAAACTAGTGAATCAAGCCACATTCTCACTGTCAAAGAAAAAAAGTTTAAGAATAAGGAAAAGGGGAAGGCTAGGGGATTCCTGTAGTGGGGATGAGAATGGAGACAATAGCCTTATGGAAATAAACATACCGATGTCTCCACTCTCATCCATACCACAGGATTCATTCTAGCTCAGATACAGAAGTAGATATAGATGTGTGTGTACATGGGTTAGTATGCATGCTTATATTTCCTAGCTCTGTCCACTGGGAGGACCTAGAAGCAAGGACACCCCAACAGTCATAAGCACACCTAGCACTCAGATCTTTGTTTCTAACACCATTGTCCAATAAAGGAATCCTTGAAGTAATGGCTGATTCCAGACCGGGGCAGGGAAAACCCAAGGTGAACCCGTAATGTTCTATGGTGCCAGGAAATAGGAAAGTGCTTGAAAAGGGGTGGGGCTGATGGGAAGATGCATGGCAAATGTTCTGGGGGAAACGTGCAATATAAATAAACCTGTGATTTATGTTCAAAGCTCTCAAATACTGTCATAATGAAAGAAAAAAAATGTTAGGAAAAGAAGTTCTACTGAAAAGCTACCAAGTTTGAAAGTCACTTCAGTCATGAATCATAATGGGGAAGCTTATTATGAAGTACACTCATGCTGTATAAAGAGAAAACTTGAAACTTAATTTGGCAGTTTTTATTGGTAATGCTTGAAGTTACAAATAATAATGAAAAAACAATTAAAAAATCATTACTCTTTCAAGTGAAATATCTATAAAATTCACATTTTAAAATGGCAAAGAGCACACACAACCCTTCATGCCAGAAAGTTATTTTGTCTGAAGCTGCCCACAGGATCATAAAATAAGCCAGCAGAAAAACTTGAAGATCACATTAGAGGAACTCTGTAATCATCTTTGAAAATGCTTCCCAGTGCCAGAGGAAGTCAGTTTACATTCTTAAAGATCAGTTATGACCTCAAAAAAAGCTCTTTAATGTACAAGTCATTTGGAATTATTACATTCAATGAGCTTAATATTTTCCTCTATGCTATCGGTGTATTAGTTTCCACATAAGAGGTGGGCGCCAAGGTTAAGTGCCAAAGAACTAAGAGCCAGGTTCTGGAATAAGATTGCCTGGGTTTGAATTCCTCATCTGCCACTTCTAGCTGTGTGATCCTGGGCAAATTATGCAACCTCTCCAGGCTTGCATTTCTTCAGATGTAAAATTGGGATGATTAAAAAAATCATCGTGAAGGGCCTGGGGGCAGGACAGGAATAAAGACACAGACCTACTAGAGAATGTAATTGAGGATATGGGGAGGGGGCAGGGTAAGCTGTGATAAAGTGAGAGAGTGGCATGGACATATGTACACTACCAAACGTAAAATAGATAGCTAGTGGGAAGCAGCCGCATAGCACAGGGAGATCAGCTCAGTGCTTTGTGAT